>VZRX01019506.1:33459-49331 GCA_013398075.1 Notiomystis cincta | reverse complement strand
TCTTAAAGCTATGGAATTAGCCTGGTATTTATAGCTCCGTTTCCAAGCGTGTTCTTTGAGCTTCCTAGGCCGTTCCTTTTCCCCATCTGCTGGTTGTTGACATGGTGTAACCTTGTCTTTTGATCAGGAAAATCTATAAGAATGAGCACATTTGATTTGATATCGTGCTGGAGAGGTCTGGCTCCATCTCAGGCAGCTACACTTTGCTACTACGACATCATCCAGGGGCAGGAATGGTGCTGCAGATTTTCCAGCACGGAGAACTGGAGTTCTATTGTTTGATTATGTCAAAATATATTACCCCCAATTATGACTAATGCTCCACATGAATCAGAGCAGCACAAAATGGTGGTTTTCTCCCCATTACAATGCTGTGCTTCACATGCTGGTTGGATACAATCTGGTAAATTGAGGCCAGGGAAGGTTTTTTTCTTTGTTCTCTTCTCAAAAAGTCCATGTTTGGGTGCACTGTCTACCTTCCACCAAGGCATGGACTGCTGAACTCTTTATTTTTCTACTTCAGCACAGTCAAAAGTTGAAGATAGCTGATCTTCTGGGTTTTTTTTTAACGTTACCTCAAATATTTTGTCTTAAAACTTCACCGCCGCAGCATAAAACTACTGAAAAAATATAAAAATTCGTGTTTCCCAGCTCCATAAATGTTGGAATACTCACCTACATTGCTTCTCATGGTCTTGCTTCAAGTTATCTTGGGGATCTTGTAGGCTTTTAGAAGTGCTGCTGCACGCTGAGCTTGGCTTTAGGCAGTCTCCTGTTGTGCTCTCGATGATGGGCTATGTCCATTGGGGCCGGCTCCTTGCCTCCCTCCACCCCTCATCTGAGGAACTCCTGCACCCCCTCACATCTGCTGAGACAATCACAGGGTTTCCATCAAAACAGGAGCCACAGGTTTTAGTTCCACTGCTCCTCATTGCTTTGTTAGCCTCTCCTGTGTTTTTAAGGACTGGCTTTGACTGGAACTGAAGATGCCTTTTGAGTTGTTCTGATCCACACTAAAACGCTCCAGCTGAAGACAAAAAGCTGAATTTTAGAGCTGTGGAGCTGCAAAAGGCCTTGGTGAGGTAGAAGGTTCCACCAGCACCACTGATGAGCCATAAATGAGTCTTGGCTCGGGCACAGGACACTGGGGAAGCCCTGGCTGAAACAGAAGCTGTTGGATCAGGGAACCCCAGAATGGCCTGGGATGGAAGGGACCTTAAAGATGAGCTGATTCCAGCTCCCTAGGCCAGGATGCTCCAAGCCCCATCCAGCTTGGCCTTGGCTCGTTATTCCCTAACACCTGCCTGTTCCTGGGCCATTTCCATCCTTCCTGTGCTGCTCCAGAGTCCCCCAGCACCAACTCCCTGCTGGAACCCCTCTGACCCCGAGAGGAGCCAAGAGCCTGCCCAGGACCTGGAGCCAATTAATTGATTCTTCCAGAGGTGAGATGGGCTGGAGCTCATTAGGGTAAAGGCACATCCCAGAGAGTTCCCAGGGCCTTTAAAGCCTTGGATGTGGGAGCCTGAGCACTCAGCACAGGCACCAAATTCACAATTATTGGGGATTTCCCATTCTTCCCAAAGTAAATCTTCATTAAATTCAAATGGAATGTCAATGATTTTGGAATCTTTTGGGAAATGAAATGAATTAGTTCTGATTTTCAAATCACCTCTTTGGAATCTCTTTTAAAGCCATTTATCATCACAGTGAAGGGCTGGGTTGTTGTTAAAACCTTCTCCTGCCACAGAAAACCCTGATGCTAAATGGGAATGAAAACTTTCAAATAAGCCAAACAAAGTGGGTATAACACAGAAGTCCCAAAGTGCACTGGCTGTGAAACCAAATACAGCATTTTCTGTGAGTATTTAAATATCTCAGTGAAGTTTAGAAGCAAAACCTGCAGTTTGGCTTCACTGATTTCATCAGCATCCCAAATTTAACTGAGTTTTCAATTGATCTTCCCAATTTAAGGGCAAAATTAGAGCTCAGCATTTTGTAAAGATGGGCATTAATGACTCTTGGTTGTCCCAAACTGCATTTACCAACCTGGCAGAACCTTTCAGGAACAGGTTTTCTTCACAGGCAAACTACTTAAAATCAAAATGATTAACTTTGTAAAGTTCTTTCCCAGCCAGTATCACTTTAAAAACGACACCCCTATAAAATTATGAATATATATTTAGATTTTTTTAAGCACTAGGGCACACAAAACTTCAATGTTTAGGCTCTGTAGAGGATTTACCTGTTTTTAATACCAAGTATTAACAAGGAACATTCAGTCCATAGATATTATTGAATATACAGATATTATTGAATGGAAGTATTTCAAAATGTAACCATTTAATGCAGGTTATTCATACAATTATAATTTATCTTCCTAGCAACAAAACAAATAGAAAGATAGTATAACCTATCATTAAAGAATTTGCATAAAAATGTATTTTAGATCATAATTCCACTATGGATGTAACACTCTTAAAATTATTTATCAATGTTTAAAGGCATTGAAAGGTATTGATAAGAGACATTTTTATGAAGAATTCCCCTGGAGCATGGAATGCTAATCACAGCAAGCACTGTAAACCTGGAATTTACTGGAAACAATTCCAATAGATGGATGAAAGAGCCCAAGAATAAAACCTAAGTCATAGCAGGGCTTAAAAAATCTGGGTCACATGGCCAGTACTAAGGACTGGAGGAGCATCAGGGAAAGGAGCTTCCTCTAAAAGCCTGGAGAAATCTACAGCAAAGCATCATAAAAATGAATTTAAATGAATGATCTGATTTTTAACTTAGCAAAATGAAATAGTGACAATAAATTAATGATAAAATTACCTGTATTGAGCATATGGAAATGGATTTACACAGTGACTACAGAATTTGGGGTTTTTTTTGATTCTATTCACATCCCTAACAATAAACTTCCCAAAAAGTTGCAGGAATCCAGTGGTGACTTTATTTCTGGGGAAGACACATCTGTTTTTTCAGAGCCTTTTGCTGTCTCCTTCCTTTGTGAGCTTCCTATTTACATAACAAGTCTGTGCTAACAGATTAAAAAAATCCCGTCCCCATCTAATCTCTCCAGATACAAACAATATTCTTACAACTACAGTATTTGGAGGAGCTAAAATTAAAGATATTTTTTATAAGGAAACATGAAAAACACCAACAACTGTTATTCCAGTAAGAGCAACTTTTTAATTGTGTGCTGTCACAAATGAGTAAAAAAGAGGGTGGCAGTCAGCCAGTTCTCTTTTTATTTTAGCTGGGGTTTAAATGCATTTCTTCTAAATCAAACAACTTGATTATTGGCTGCTACTCAGGTTATTTTTCTTATTTACTCTGTGGCAAAACTGAAAACCTCTCCTCCACAGCAGTTAATTCCAAATTAGAGCCACGAGCTCCATGCTGGAAAAAAACAGCAGCAGCTTCGAGGTCTGTTTGGGAGCATCCAGTTCTGTCTGATTTTCTTTGCAGTCATTGTTATTTTTAAGTGGGGAAAGTCACACAAAATTAAATTTATTCACTGCATTGTCTTTCATTTCAGAGAAATCAGAGAATCCAGTTTGGGTGGGAAGGGACTTAAAATCCCATCCCATCCCACCCCTGCCATGGGGACACCTCCCACCATCCCAGGCAGCTCCCAGCCCTGTCCAACCTGGCCTTGGACACTTCCAGGGAATGGGAATCCTCAACTTCCCTGGGCTGTCAGAAAGAGAGGCAAAGAGAGAATTCACCTACCTGAAATCAGGAAGACTGGTGGGTGTAATCCCCCAGGATTTGGTGGGTCTTGGAACTTTTGGGAAGAATTAGAGAAGTGCTGTTTCTTCAAGTGTTTGTGGTTTTTGCCCGTTTTGTTGCAATAAAGCCTCTTCTTCCTGCAATAAAACACACTTTGTACTAAAAGGAGATTTGCAGGAAGGCAAATTATTCCTAATTTCCCTCTGCAAGGATCTCTGTGGTCGCTGCCCATCCACACAGAACCAGGAGAATTCCCTGCAGTCCAGGCAGGGTCCAGGTCTGGCCATATCCTCCTCTGCTTTACACTTGTAGAGAATTTCAGGCTGTAAAAACAGAGCCCACACAGCTGGAGAATGGAGAAAAAGACTTGAAAATGAGATATTCTTGAGAGGATCCACCGTTGAACCTCAGAGAACTAAAATAGCAACAAGACGCCCAGTTTTGCTTATTTATATACACATCTCTTTTTATACACACTCACACACATGGACATTTCTATAAATTAATATAAAAACCCCCAAAGTAGTTTAGAACCATTGAAAGTAGGTTAGAGACTTGTAGACTTTTTTTTTTTCCCCTAAATGCTTTGTAGATTTTCCCCCTAAAACAAAGAGAATTTTGAGACTTGAACGTGTGATGGCGAATCACGACCTGGCCCTAAGCAGGGTCTTGTATTTCATTTTATTCCTATAACCAGCATAAAAAGTGAGTGAAAATCTGCTTTTTATGTGCATGATTATGCTTGGGGGAACCATAGGGCTCTCAGGATTTTCAGGTTTGCCCAATTCAGACTCAATCCACAAGGCCTGGCCTAAATCAGGGCTCAGCACAAAGCCTCAAAACTTGTGTGACACCGGATTTTTTCCTTACTCCTCCATTTTCCTGGAGTCTCAGGGAATTCCTCAGGATGGAATTCCTGGTGAGGGAATTCCTGGTGAGGGAATTCCTGAGGTGCAGCCTCTCACTGTGCCAGAGGGCTCAGGCCATGCCTCTGCTCCAAGCTGCTCCCTGTGTCCCCCCTGGATCAGCGAGGGAGCCGATTTGTGTATTTCTGCTGGATTAGTCTTAACCCAGATCCTCCCCTAATCCCCGTGGCTGCAGGAAGGCTTGGGCTGGAGCAGGAAGGAGTGGCACACGGACAGGAATGAGAAACTCCAAGAGGAAGGAGCAGCAGCCACTTGGAGAAATCCAGGATGTTTGCTCATTTTATTTCTGAGGCTTGCAGCGCTGAAAAATCTCTGCTGCGATCATGGGAGCATCTCCTTGTTTAAATAAAAGTAAAGTTTGGAGCTTCCTCATTCTCAATTTTAACTGTTAGAACACCAAAGAGCGAGGGAAAAGCCTAAAAAAAATCTGAACACCTGACAAAAGCCACCAGAAAGCTGCTGGAAACAACAACCTGGCTTCCATACTGATGAGAATTCCCATTTATTATCCGAGTATTTGCTAGACAGGGTATGTGGAGAAAATGAAGTTACAGCAGAACAGATGGCAGGAGGAAAAAGAAGAAGCAGCTACCCCACCTTCCAGGGCTACCTTTGCAGGAACATATGGCCTTTCCCTGGGCTTTTGTGGCACAACAAGTGGGCCAGATGAACATCACTTCAAAGAGGAGCTGTGACCACCTAACAACGCCAGGGACCACGTGAGAAACATGAAAGCTTCGGGAAATAGCTGTAAAACAGGACAGGTCTTTCTGAGGATTTAATCCAAAAATCAGCTGGAAGGCCAACAAACTATCACATTTCTTTGAATTACGTGGTACATCGTTAGAAATGGAACACAGGGATGTGTTTCCTTGATGTATGTGATAAATACAGAAGGGTAACATACTAACATATTTACTTTACATATGTGATATATAGATATAAGGAACATTTCTCAAAGGTTTCACAATGCTGTCATTTGAGTGGCTGTTGTTTTGAGCACATAAGATGTAAAAAGGGATATTATCTATTTTTTTGGTGTCTTCAGTTACAGGAAAGAAAAAAAAAGAAATGGAGTTTTAATTTGCAAGAGGAAAAAAAGATCAGACATCAGTTCAGTCAAGATCTCAATCCTGTAGATCCTGAGTAGCTGAATTCCATGGAAAGGCTCTGCCTGCACTTTGGACATTAAACAATATCATGGTCTCTGCATTCTCCACACCTTGATGAAGTCCATACTCAGAATTTAGACCCATAAAGTCTGGAGAATAAAGGTCTCTCCAACAACCACACATTCCAATTTATTTTGGTTTTCTCAAAACATCTCATAATTAAATTTGATGAATAATTTACAAATTATTTTCATTCATCTGTAACACAGCACTTTGAAAACTTGATTTGTTTCCCTCAGCCCCTGTGCATACCTGGTGTACAAGCATTGCTATTTTCTGACTCACAATGGAAATGTAATCAACTTTTCTCCTTCACTGATCTTTAATTTAATATAGAGATAACTGAGAAACTGATGAGAGCTGAGAAGATAAACAAAGAATTTGAGGTCTGTATAATGCTAATTTGTCTTTTCTCCTATTTCTCCTAAACAAATGTTGCTAAAGTTACAAAAAAAAAGGAGCTAGTAAAAAAATTTAGTGGTTATTACAGTGAACTAACAAATCAGTGAATTTTTTAATCACAGAACCCTCAAATGTTTGGGTTGGAAGGGACCTTAAAGCCCATCCAGTGCCATCCCCTTCCATGGCCAGGACCACCTTCCACTGGACCAGGATGCTCAGGTTCTCTCTGCAGGTGTCTCTACCTCAGCTTTATCAAACAAAATATAAATATCCCCCAAAAGTGAAGACATTCGGTAAAATAACCCAAACAGAAGAGAGAAATAATTGTCACAATTGTCCTCCACCCTCTCTTCCTGCCCCTCCAGCTGCTCCTGTGCTCCCACACTGCTGGAACACCTCTTCCACAGGCAAAAGTTAACTCAGCCCACCTGAATATCTTCATTTCTACCTCCTGGCTGGGATTATTTTATATAAATATATTTGTGCTGATCCCAAGAGCAGAATTTGTTCCATTTCTCCAGGAACATGACGTGCACAACTCCACCAATTCCTGGAGAAACACCCACAGCATGAGGAGAAGAAAAGGACACCTGGACTTCCTGAGGACTCTCCTATCCCAAAACCCCAAACTCATTAGGAGAGAAGACTTTCAAGCAGCAAGCACACCAACAGTTTATATTTTTGCCTCATGACACTTCATCATCACATAATAAAGTGTCTTCTTTTAGACATGACACGATGCCATTGTTTAAAATTAAATCCTCCCCAAGGAAAATAACATAAACTTCTCTAAACTGTCTAATTCTTATTTAAAAATTCTTGGCACAGATCTCCAGAACTGGCAAATCTTGATTATTTTAAACTCTTGCAGGGCAGATGCTGCCATGGGAGCTGAGAGGAGACTCTGCTCTGGATTCAGGCTCCAACTGGTGGCAGAGAAATTATCCTGAAACTGAGAAAATTCCAAATGGATTTCCACAGAGAAAGAATTTCATCCCAGTTCCTCCCTGCCTGCTCCAGGCTGCCTCTGTCGTTGTCCCTCCACTTCCTCCAAGTAGTTCTTTCAAAGTGATGCTGCTAATTAGTACAACTAATTGTCCAATTCATTGATAGAAGTATCAGGATGGTATTTGAATAATCCCTGGGCACAGGGCTCCTAAAGCAGAATTCAGCTTCTGGAATTCTGATTCTATTCTCACTAAGGTTAATAGATGGTTTCCCACTGAGTTTAATATAATTCACTTTGGATCACTCCTGAGTCTATATTTATATAAAAATGCCCTACTATTTCAGTCTGTTTGATCATTTAAAAAACAGCCATTTTATTTATTCAGAAATAGAGCTCAAAATTCTATAAAAATTTAGCTTAGGATTGAATGAGTTTTCAGAGAGCTTCGAGAGATTTTATAAAGTCTGGTTTTAAGGTATTCCTAAGTAAATGGTACTAAATAATCAAATATTCCTCTGGTTCTTAGAAATATGCATCACAACAGCACTAAGGCCAAAGAGAAATGTTAAATATTATTAATGACAAATGTACCAAACGTCACTGGTGAAAAGCACAGTAAAAACAAGGATTTAAAGGTGTCAAAATGTTTGATGGGAAATCAACAACAGGAATAACTAAACCCAGATTTTTTAGTTGAAGACACAAGTATAAATGGAAGGATTTTCACATCAGCAGAGCACACAGAGGAAAAGGATCCAAGAACAAGACTTTTAGTAGCAGTCAACAGACAACTTGGTTAAACTTAAATTTGCTTTTTTATTCCATAATTTTATATGAAGTTTTCTCTATGACTAAAAAAAACCCTTTCAAGCCAAAGAAACTTCTAATTTACAAGAAGTTGATCACTTTTAACCTTAAGAATCAGAGTGTATTAATTAATTTAATAATTAAGATATCAATGTAATAACATTGCAGCGTTACAATTTTTGTGGCTCTAAGAACACTCAAGTGCAAAATGTCAATTTAATGACTGAAATTTTCCTCTTCACAGAAACCACCATTGAAGTGTCCCAGTTCCTTCACTCTCAGCCTGTTTTTTACACTTTCTGCCTTCAAGCACAATAAAAGATGACGTTTCTGACCCCTGAAGCTTTTGTTTCCTCTCCTGTACTTGCAAACTTCCCTAATTGAAAGGCCTGGCAGGAAGGAGTTAATGGCAGCTTCCAGATGAGAGACTCCATCTCCCAAAGAGAGTCCAGGAGAGATGTTCAGGGAGAAAGTGTGCATTGGGATCTGTGTTGGGATCTGCACTGGGATCTGTATGGGGATCTGCACTAGGTTCTGCACTGGGATCTGTGTTGGGATCTGCACTGGGTTCTGCACTGGGATCTGTGTTGGGATCTGTATTTGGATTTGTATTTGGATCTGCACTGGGATCTGTGTTGGGATCTGCACTGGGATCTGCACTGGGATCTGTACTGGGATCTGCACTGGGATCTGTATTTGGATCTGTACTGGGATCTGTGTTGGGATCTGTATTGGGATCTATATTTGGATTTGTATTTGGATCTGTAGTGGGATCTGCACTGGGATCTGCACTGGGATCTGTACTGGGATCTGCACTGGGATCTGTACTGGGATCTGTATTGGGATCTGTGTTGGGATCTGCACTGGGATCTGCACTGGGANACTTTTAGTAGCAGTCAACAGACAACTTGGTTAAACTTAAATTTGCTTTTTTATTCCATAATTTTATATGAAGTTTTCTCTATGACTAAAAAAAACCCTTTCAAGCCAAAGAAACTTCTAATTTACAAGAAGTTGATCACTTTTAACCTTAAGAATCAGAGTGTATTAATTAATTTAATAATTAAGATATCAATGTAATAACATTGTAGCGTTACAATTTTTGTGGCTCTAAGAACACTCAAGTGCAAAATGTCAATTTAATGACTGAAATTTTCCTCTTCACAGAAACCACCATTGAAGTGTCCCAGTTCCTTCACTCTCAGCCTGTTTTTTACACTTTCTGCCTTCAAGCACAATAAAAGATGACGTTTCTGACCCCTGAAGCTTTTGTTTCCTCTCCTGTACTTGCAAACTTCCCTAATTGAAAGGCCTGGCAGGAAGGAGTTAATGGCAGCTTCCAGATGAGAGACTCCATCTCCCAAAGAGAGTCCAGGAGAGATGTTCAGGGAGAAAGTGTGCATTGGGATCTGTGTTGGGATCTGCACTGGGATCTGTATGGGGATCTGCACTAGGTTCTGCACTGGGATCTGTGTTGGGATCTGTACTGGGATCTGCACTGGGATCTGTGTTGGGATCTGTATTTGGATTTGTATTTGGATCTGCACTGGGATCTGTGTTGGGATCTGCACTGGGATCTGCACTGGGATCTGTACTGGGATCTGCACTGGGATCTGCACTGGGATCTGCACTGGGTTCTGTCTTCCCCAGCAGGAAAACAGAAGCTCCAATGTCTGCAGCTTCACCCAGGAACTTCCTCCTGGTCCTACCACCCCTGGGAGCTGCTCCTTCAATCAGCCTCTCCTTCAGTTCAGTATTTTTGGGCTGTTTTTTGAGCCCAATTTAACGGATGTGAATGATCCCATCACCTCCAGAAAGTTCAGGGCTGAAGGCAATTCCACACACAAAGAACTTGGCTGGATTTTAAAAGCACCTTTCAAGGGATGGCAGCACGATGCCAGGGGAGAAAATGCCAACCTGGTTTGTTGGAATGTTGGATGTGCAAACGTGGCAACCAAACCTAAACAAAACCAGGACCTGAAATAACCTCAAACTGGAATTCTACTTTTGCCCTGTCTTTGGATGAATGTGATCCACAAGTGTGAGGAACAGGACCTTCATCTGAGCAACCAAAGTCTTGGAGGATGCCAACAAAACATGGTTTTGAAATAAAGAGAAAATGAAGCCCTTCTGTAAATGGCACCAGAGCACAGAAAATGCCTATTTTAGCTCCTGCTCCATTGCAGGGAACAGATGGAAACATTTTGGGCAACAAGAATTATTCCTTAATAATTCAATAATATCTCCCTAATATCAAGACAGCCTGAAAACCAGTAAGAGCATCTTTAATTTTCCATGAACTGAGATCTGTGCACCTTTCTGGGATTCCTTTAACATCATTAGTGATCAGATTTTACATCAGTTGAGTTTCCTGCTCCGTGGCATCATCCCAAACTTTTAGCAGCCTCATAATATATCTGTTATATAATATATCTATTATATAATATATACCCCTGAAATTCTGCATTAACAGCCTCAAATAACAGTGCCCAGGTCCTTCCTCAGCTCAGGTCCTTGCAGGTAACAGTTAACTGGTACTAACTGGAAGGAATGAATTAGTAAATCTTAAGTAGCATTACAAAGAGTCAACACAAGCCAGATACAGGCTCCTGAATTATTTATTTTTTGAACTATAAACATATCCTTTGCTAAAGCAGCAGAATTAAGAGTCTACTCATGCAGGTAGATGCTCCTCTTGCATACCAGGGCTTCACTACAAAGTGGTAAGAATTTATCCTAAACTTTACCTTTTCTCAAGGTAAGAATTTATCCTAAATTTACAGGAAAATGGATTAAATGGACACACCAAATAATCTGGCTGTAAGTGCTGCAGGTCAGCCCAAGTGAGCACATGATGGTGAGCACAGGAGGGCAAGAGAAGTTTGCACCTTCAGGTATTTTAAGCAGCAGATGAAAATGAGGAGCTTAAACCAAGTTTTTTTCTCTAAAAGACTTCTGGTTTGTTTGTCCAAAGAAACATTAAATATACAAAATATAAATTCACCTGCACAGAAATAACACTGTACTCTCACATTCCTCAAATTATCACCAAGGGCTATTGTTATACCTATTTACCAAAATATTTTATATCAGTATTTCTCCCCACTTGATGTAACCATGACATTTTGTGGCAGAATTAATGTGACAGCACAAACAACCCCTCTCCTTTATAAATTGAATTAATTGTCTTGGTCCAAACCCCAAACCCACAACGAGCTCTGAATTTGTTGCAAACACCCCCTGAATGGCAGCCTGGGCTTTGCAAAAAAAGGCTCAAAGCTGAAAATAAAATCATTTAGGAAGGAATTCCTGGCTGGAAGGAAGCTGTGGCTGCCCCTGGATCCCTGCAAATGCCCAAGGCCAGGTTGGATATTGGGATTTGGAGCACCCTGGGATAGTGGGAGGTGTCCCCATGGCAGGGATGGAATGGGATGGGTTTTAAGGTCTCTTCCCACCCACCCCATCCTGTGATTCCCTGGATTTCTGTACAATTCTGCACAATTCCCAGATAAATTCCGCCAAAGAATTCGATAAAAATCCATTTTTGTAGTGCATTTTCCAGCTGCTCTTGCTGAATATGGAAGACACAAAACCAGTAAAAAGGAACAGAAGGTTGTTCTAACCTTTACTTTCAAATTTTTGTGTGACCAGCAACAGAAGATGACTGGGGAAGGGCCATGGGTGCAATCAGGGGTGAGGAACAGACCCAACACACCTTCAGAGCAACTGTCTCTGCCCAAAATGATTGCAGACTCAGGCAGGGGCTTGAGAGATGGGATTTTGGAGAAGCTGAGCCAAACTGAAAAGTCTCTTCACACAGAATTGGAAATTGTTTTTAAAATTTCCCACTCTTCGAGAGTAACACTCTCAAAAAACTTAATCCACGAAGCTTTTTGGAACTACAGCAAGATAATTTAACACGTTGTGCTGCTCTGAAGTTAAGGTCACACATTCTGCCATCATGTTGTGCATGAATTTTGATTTCCCTCAGCATTATGGTATTTGACATTCATGGAATCATCTCAGGTTAAGGCAAATGGTGAAATGTTGCATCAGGTTGTATTTTAATAACTGGAATTGAGGATTTCAGGTATTTTTCACTATTGCAAAGGCACCATGTGTACATTTACATGCAGTGACTGTTGTATCCAAGGAAAAGCCACTCAGTGATTTACAGTCACAGCACTCAAGCACAATTATCAGCTTTGAAACCCATCAATTTGATTTTTTTCCCCTTTCTTTCTTGCTTTTAGCTGGCACTAGCACAAGGAGTTCTGGCATAGAGTGTTTTCAGTTTGTACACATTTCAAACCAGTGTTGATTTCCTGGGACAGATGATTTAGAACTGCCACGTTCCCTTTAACTGAGCAAGATTTGCAATGGTGCAAGATTTCTTGTGTTTTTAACTGTTGAGCTTCCAGCATCCAAAGCAAGGCTCATTTTCTCTTGCCAGTAAACACTAAAGTGATTTTTTCTCTCTCAAACCACTGAACAGTCTAACAGGGACAATGTGTCTCCTTACCTCTCTATCCCTGTTGGGTTCAATAAAGTGCCAGGGACAGAACACAACTTTAGGCTCAGTTGTGGTTCTTTGGAAAGGACAAAAAGCAACAGGCAACCCATTGAATTTTGGAACTTTTTGGTGTAACAGCAATGCAATTTAACATATTTTTCTATTTTTGGGGGGAAAAGTGATATTTCTGTTCAGGTGCATTCCAAGAGATGCCAGAGAGCTTTCTGGAATGTTCATTGTGAAGTTACCAGCTACTAAACTTCCTTCTGGAAGTGTCCTCTGGAACACTGCAAATCCTGGTAATTTGAAATACTTAATGAGCCCAAGTTTTCCCAGACTGATTCCCTCCTGGAGAAACACTTGTTAGGAGCCTTGGCATCTTCCCTGGGAGGGTGGAGAGGCCCTGGCACAGGGTGATCCCTGGAATGTCCAAGGCCAGGTTGGATGGGGCTTGGATCAGCCTGGGATGGGGAAGGTGTTGGGTTTGGGATGGGGTGGGATTTAATGTCCCTTCCAACCCAACCCAAGCCATTCCATGATTCCAGGACAATCTGGGAATCCCTGCCCACATCCTGCAGTGCCCACGCTGCAGCACACATTGGGGTCCTGCTCCCAGGCAGCCCAAGGGAACTTCCCACTGAAGGGAAACCTCCTGGAGAGCCACCAGCAGAGCTCAGGGTGACTCTGAGTTCAGGGACAGAAGGAAAGCTCTGCTCCCACTCCCAAATCCCTAAAGCCATTTTTGGGCTGCTTCTCATGAACCACTGAAACAACAACAGCTGAAGAGGGTTTGATTCCTGCAAAGGACTGGCCAAAGGCCTTTGATCTCCTACTCCTGTCAGAGCCCATCCAGAGGTACCATATGTGAAACTCACTGAAAGCTGTTAAAAAATTAAATCACCCTAATTAGGCAGCCAGCAAACCCTCCCATTTTTTATTATGTGCTTAGGAAATGTCAGAGGGAAAAAGCACCCAGGCCCTGGAGATCACCAACATCTGCATTTGAAACCACACCAAGACCACGCCTTTGAGTGAAAAGGAGATAAAATTCAAGTTGTTCTCATGTTCAAAGGGTGCCTTGAAGGCCTTGAAGGTTTTCAGCTATTTTAGTGCAGTTTTCTTTAGAAGCACAGATCAGGTTTGTGGGTTTATTGTCCTATTTTGCTATCAACTCTGAGCTTTCAGAAATATTCCCTGTTTCCTTTTACTGTCAGGCCTCGAGCTGCTGGGGACAAGGACAAGCTCAAGATCCACTTGGACAAATCCAGACGTGTCCCAGCTTGTCCCACCACCCACTTTTGTTGGCCAAACCCTGAATTCAGTAATTTCTTGAACTGAAACCATCAAGTTGAAGATGTTATGGCAAGATCTACCAATGGAAGAATTCATGCTGATTTTCTCTAGATCTTCACAAGAAAACCTCATCAGAAACATCTTCAATATTCCTCCAGAATCTTTATTTTTTACCTTTTATTGGAGCTATAGAATCATGGAAATGACTGACAAGGAGGGCTTCAGCACTGACACTGTTTCAGATGAGTTCAAGGACAGGAAAAAAGAAATTTGACTGGTTTGGAATCTCTGTCCTAGAGCTCATCTTGCAAAACCTGACACAAAGTTCTCTAAATGTTTGAAAAGCAGAATAAGGGTCAGATATTTGGAATGAGAGGCCTTTCCAGAATGCAGGAATGGAACAATGAAATCTGGGAATCTGGGAACACTGAAATTCGGGAATGGGACACTGAAATTCAGGAATGGAACAGTGAAATTCAGTCATTACAGAGCTGTGTTTGTGATTCTGTGATTTGGGCATGTAACTGAAATGCTTTTCCAGCTCTGCCATCAATGCCTTGGAGTCAGGACTCCAGGATTCAGCAATTCCAGCTGGACAATCCTCAATCTGTCTGCTTTAAAATCACCTTTTTATCACCACTAAAGCACCACATTCAGTTCACTGCTAGAACATACAGTTCAATCCTAGATTCATGTTTCATCAACTTCTATTTCCACCTAAACAAATAATTTTCCCTCATGGCAGTCCAGCAGATCTTTTGTACGTTGCGGTTTGGGTTTTTCCCCCTCTCTTTTCAGTGAATAAATCCCACTGCTGTAAATATTCCATGAGCTTGAATCTGAGCTAAAATTTCCTCTAAGGAGCACAGCCCTGCTACTCCAACAAGGAAAGGCTCTGTAATCCCTGCAACCTCTCCTTGCCTCCCTTCCCTTCATCCCACTTTTGGAGCTCACTTCCCAGGCTGAGGGGCTAAACTGCTTTTAGCTTCTTACATACTTCTGGATTTAGGGATTGATCACAGAGGAGGAACTCAGACCCTTCTTTCCTTCCAGCCACAAATGTAATCCCCTTGACCTGAACCCAAAAATCACTTAAGGTTTTAGCTCTTCCTCCAGGATTTCTCCATGAGGGGAGAGGAGAGACCCTGCTGGAATTCTGTCAGGCCATACCTGCAATGCCATTTTTTCTCCCTCAGAATTTGGTGTTTAACTATTTATTTGGGACAGCACAAGCCTTTCCTTAACAAATGCTTCAGCCTCTGAAAAAAAAATCTCTATTTAAAGCCTCCCACATTGTGTCTATTGGTAATTTAGGGGATAAAAACCCAAGGCACATCAGGAGTGCAGCTACAAACTTCACACATTTTACATCAATTATATAAATTTATTAATTTATATCAATTTTATGCCACAGAGCCATAGCAGGAGGATGCTGGGCTGTGCTCCTTAGCTCCCCTGGTCGGGAAATCATCTCCACACAAATGCTTTGCACAAATTTCTCCCAACTGGCGTCATTTTTCCTTCTTGCAAGTAGTGCAAGGAAAGTGTGAAGCACGTGTGCAGCTGAGGGAGGTGCAGGGCCAACAATGGACTGCAACAAAACAAGCAAAAATACAGCTAGGAAGGATTTAATATGTGTAAAAGACAGAGAAAATACCTCAGCCCTGCTCACAGAATGGTTAAAGTTGGAAAAGACCTTTCAGATCACCAAGGTGAGAGGTAGAAGAGTATTAATTTTATATAAAATGCAATTTGTTACTATTATAGGTAATTAATATGGAAACTGTTTTCCAGGTGCTGTGCTGAGCTCGCTGTCACTCCCAGGGCTGAAACAAGATCAGGGAGCTGTGATCAGGGGGGGTGAAAAGTGATAGTCTGGGAGCTGCAGGAGGGCTGGGAACAGTCCCTGTGCTGCCTTCTGGCCTTTGGCTTCCAAAATTCACACAATCCCACAGGGATTGGGCTGAAGTTCATCCAGGGTCACCCCTGCCATGGGCAGGGACACCTCCCACTGTCCCAGGGTGCTCCTTGTCCAGCCCAGCCTTGGACACTTCCAGGGATCAGGGGCA
>VZRX01019506.1:0-32980 GCA_013398075.1 Notiomystis cincta | reverse complement strand
GCTCCAAGCCCTGTCCAACCCAGCCTTGGGCACTTCAGGGATCCAGGGGCAGCCACAGCTTCTCTGGGAATCTTCTGCCAGTGCAGAGAAAATCAGGAATTCCTTCCCAATCCATCCCTGCCCTCTGGCACTGGGAGCCATTCCCTGTGTCCTGTCCCTCCATCCCTTGTCCCCAGTCCCTCTCCAGCTCTCCTGGAGCCCTTTTAGGAACTGGAAAGTCACCCCAGAGCCCCTCCTTACTCTCCCTTAGATCCCTAGAAAAGAAGGAGCTGGCTGGGGATGGGGAATACAAGATCATCCCACGACAGGCAGGAAATCAAATCCTGTTGGGAGCAGCTCCAGAGATGTCAGACACAACCACACAGCCCATGTTCAGTGAGGGCCCCACTCCCTCCTNCAGCTCTCCTGGAGCCCTTTTAGGAACTGGAAAGTCACCCCAGAGCCCCTCCTTACTCTCCCTTAGATCCCTAGAAAAGAAGGAGCTGGCTGGGGATGGGGAATACAAGATCATCCCACGACAGGCAGGAAATCAAATCCTGTTGGGAGCAGCTCCAGAGATGTCAGACACAACCACACAGCCCATGTTCAGTGAGGGCCCCACTCCCTCCTCACTCCAGCACAGCTTCACTCCCATCCCCACTCCAGGACAGCTTCACTCCCTCCCCACTCCAGGACAGCTTCACTCCATCCCCACTCCAGGACAGCTTCACTCCATTCCCCACTCCAGGACAGCTTCACTCCATCCCCACTCCAGGACAGCTTCACTCCATCCCCACTCCAGGACAGCTTCACTCCATTCCCCACTCCAGGACAGCTTCACTCCATCCCTACTCCAGCACAGCTTCACTCCATCCCCACTCCAGGACAGCTTCACTCCATCCCCACTCCAGGACAGCTTCACTCCATTCCCCACTCCAGGACAGCTTCACTCCATTCCCACTCCAGGACAGCTTCACTCCATTCCCCTCTCCAGGACAGCTTCACTCCATCCCCACTCCAGGAGAGCTTTCCCAACAAGGATTCCTGCTTTGAAATCATTTTCTGTTGGATCAGCCACGCTCTGCTCCTCACAGAAGTGCTCAGATGTAACTCTGGGCACCAAACATGGGCTCTCAGTCTGTTTTTCCAGGAACAGGTGTGTGATTCCCATCTCCTGCTCCAGGCTCATCAGTGTGTCCTTATCCCTGTCCCTGCAGCTGCAGCCAGGCTGGTCCTTCATAATTATAAACCATCTTTAAATGGGATTTTAGCTCCACATTCCTGCAGCCCAAATCAAAACTATTCATGGAGAATGTGCAATTTTGTATTTTAAGTATGTTTAGATGGGACCATCGTGATAATCTGAGGGCATTGGCCCTCCTGCAGAAACATCTGTGTCAAAGCAGGGACTTGTCCCCTCATGTGGCTCTATTTTTAAAAGCTTGAAATGTATTTTGGATTTTAAATCATCAAGGAAATGCAATTTAAGACAAATCAGAAAAATCTGGTTTATGTATAGACTACTTCATAATCATAATTTCCACTGAAAAGACATGGGAAAAAAGCCTTTTAAGTGCTAAAAAAGAGAAAAAACAACTGAATTATGGAAACACATTTGGTAGGAACCCCCAGATTTTATACCCTCATGCTCAGGAAGGTGCCTAACTCACTTTTAAATCCTCACAATCCTTTCCCAGAGGAGACATTGACAAAGAGCTGCTTTTCACAGGACTGCAGGTATGAAAGTCCAGGGCTACCCACAGCATTAACAACAATCCTGACAGATGGAAAAATCAGCCAAATATTGATAATGTGGCCTTATTTTTTTTAAGTAGCATCACCCAAATCTGGGCTTTGCTACCTCACTTCCCTGGAAGATCCAAGTTTTGCAGTTTCCCAACAGGAGTGAATTTGCAGCGAGTTTTGAAGTGCCCTTTGCAGGAACAAAGTGCTTTCTCTGCCATCCCCAGTTCCCAATAACTGTTTTCCAAGGATCACAATCAACTGAATAAATATTAACCTGATCAAGGCATACCCACAGAATTTTGATACAACACTCAGAGGCAGTTTACTCAGCTTTCTGCACTTTAAATGGGACTGGAAGGCAGAATGATCTCAGAAATGGTGTAAAGAACCCCAGCTGAAGCCTGTGTGTGATGGGGATATATTGAATTCTATACTCTGAGAACACAATATCAACTGAAAGCTGCTCCATGAGAACTTCATTGAGCACAAAGAGGATCCTCCAGTTGGAACACCCACGTGTCAGACTATTCCTGAGTGCCATTGTGCCTCCTGTCACCTGCTCATTTGCCTACAGGATCTGTCCTCTGCAAATGTCACTCCCTGCCACTCAAATGCTGAAACTGTGCTGCTGATAAAGAGAAAACTTAAGAAAATAATAAAAAAAAATATATAGGTCTGAACCAACATAAATGTCTGCACTGGCAAAGGTATAAAACTTCCAAATAAAAATTAGCAGCATAAAAAAATGCTGTTGGAATTATCTAGGGGAGGTTAAATATACATTAAAATACCTACAATATATCTGATTTTCCTCTGTTGCCTTTTACTGAAGGGGCACCCATGGCCAGGTTTCCTTTTCCATTTGGTGTTCCTTGCTGGGACAGGAATTAAACAAGAATTCCCTCCTGGACCTGCTTCCTCCTGAACTATTTATTATCCAACCACACACGAGGTTCAGCAGTGAACACCCCCATTTATGTGGGATAGAAACAAGAGCATTTTGTTTTCTAAACAATGAGCACCTCAAAGAGATTCCTGCTCCCATGGAAAACTCCCTGGGATCTGTGTCCTAAAGGGTCCTAAAGGGTTTTAGTTCTTGGATTAAAGACTGATCAAAAAAAGGAGATATTTTACTTTTTGATGAGTTTTTAAATCGAAACTTTGGTTCACCTTCTCTCTTCCTAAACTCAGCTGCTTTTGCCTCCACCCTCAGAATGGCACCAATAAACTGAGGGTGGGCTTGGGCTGGGGTCAAGGTTGGACTCCAGGACCTTAAAGGTCTTTTCCAACCTAAAAGATTCCAGGATTCTGGGATGAAACCTCAAAGAAATGTGATGACAACCTTTGAAGTGATCCAAACTTCCTTTGGGAGGCTGAGTCAAAGGCAGCTGTGGCAATTCCTGACCCACCTTGGGGAGGATCTTTCCTTCGCAGGAATATTTTTCAGGAATGTGGTAAAAAAATAAAAATAACCTTTTTTGTGTTCAGCTCTGGAGCATCACCACAGGTTTGGAGAGGCAGAGAGGCTCTTTTCTTCAGCAACTTGGTGGGTTTGATTTTAAAAGCATCCCTGGTTTTAATTTTCAAGGCTTTCCCTGGACTGGGATCCTTCTAGGAGAAGGCCAGTTGAGAATCTCAAAAATGAGAATGCCTTCCTTAAGTATTTCAATCCATTTTGCACCATGATAGTGGCTCTCCAAGGATGTGAACTGATAGGAAGGGGAAAAGAAAACAAAAGTGAAGAGCAAAATAAAGAAAAAAAAATTCCCTTCAAAACCTTTCAGGCCACCTTCATGTAAAAAAAATCCATTTTTTTTTTAGGTTTTCATTAACAGCTGCATTTTAAATTTGCTGCCCTTGAGCTTCCTTTTTGTTCAGAAGGAATTATTAAAACAAAAATCAAGGATCTGAGTTTGGTTTGGTGTTTCAACAGAAAAGAATTTTCAGTTTATTTTAAGTACTACCCTATATATTCTTTTTAAAATATTATTTATAATTAATAAATAATGACAGGAGCTCTTATCTGTTCTTTTAAACCAGCAGCACTTTCAGCAAAAGATGTGGCTTTTACTTGTGATATTACAGGAAAACCTAAGGATGGAGATATGTAAAATTTTCTAATACCACAGACTGAAATAATCCAAACCCTCAACATTTTCTGGAGATTTCCCAAGAACCTCAAAACTTTCTGGAGGTATCCAGGTTCCTGGGGCTGTAGGAAGCCAATCCTCAGCTTTTAGTAAGAAAAATTAACTATTAAAAAAAAAAAGAACTGTAACAATTTTGTTATTTTGTTATGAATTTTAAAGAGAGAGGCACTGCAGGATCAAAAAGTTTTGCATTACTTTAACATTTAACTTTGAAATTACAACTAAATCCCCGAGCTTGATTAATTTGGTTACAATAAAAGAAGTGTTGGGAACATTTCTTTTTGTTCAGGGTGCCTGCTGCTCCAATTTTTCAAACTGAAAAGCCTTTGTAGTTGGTGACTTTTATTTACAATATCAGTGTAAGGAAAAATTCAAAATGCCAACCCATAATTCAGTTTCAGAAGGAGCAGCTGGAAGAGAAATGGGGATTATGAAAAACAAACTTCTTGCTCTGTGCAAAAACTTGGCAGAAGTGGTCCAAAAATTTCTGCTCAGGCAGAGAACAACTTATCAAATCTATTACATTCAAAATGTACTCTGAGAATTTGGCTCTAAAATGCACCTAAAAGTTGGGATGTTAAAGAACAACATTAGGAAAATGTCTTTTTTTTTTTTTAAAACCCAAATCCTTTAAATAATTTCTGTAAGAAAAAAAAATTCAAATTAAGTAGGTCTCCTTTTATTAAATTTAAGAAGGTAGAATTCGTTTATACCTTGCTTTCGAGAGAGCACTTTGGGATTTCACAGAACCCCAAGCCTTTCATATGGAAAGAAGACAGAGAGAGACAGAAAATTGATTGTTCTCAGAAAAACATCAGGGCTGCAGAAAAGGCAGCTGGCTTTTAATGCCAATTGGGAAAAAACAGGCTGGGAAAAAGGATGGAACACAAACCTGTTGGGAGAACCCCAAAGGTTGGGAATGCCACAGGTGGGAGCCAGGCCGGGCAGAGAGGGGAGCGTGGGCACAGCCGAGGGCTCAGCGCCAGGATGGAACAGCTCCAGAAATTCTGGAGCTTGGTCCTGGCATTCTGTGGGTCAGGAATGTCCCAAACACGACAAGGTTTGGAGCTGGGGATGGTCCAGGGCACTGGGAGTGGCTCAGCTGCTGCACTCCCAGAATTTTCCGTGTTCCCAAAGAGGAGCGGCTGCGATTCCCGCTCATCCTCCCGGGCCTGCAGGCCCAGGGTTGGGGGTTATTAATGTGGGTTTGTCCCAGAGCAAGGAAATCATGGAGCTGCTGGAGAGAGTCCAGAGGAGGCCATGGAGATGCTCCAGTGCTCTGGAGCCAGGCTGGGAGAGCTGGGAATGTTCACCTGGAGAAGGGAAGGCTCCAGGGAGAGCTCAGAGCCCCTTGCAGGGCCTGGAGGGGCTCCAGGAGAGCTGGAGAGGGACTGGGGACAAGGGATGGAGGGACAGGACACAGGGAATGGCTTCAAACTGAGGGATGGCAGGATCAGATGGGATATTGGGAAGGAATTCCTGGCTGGGAGGGTGGGCAGGCCCTGGCACAGGATGCCCAGAGAAGCTGTGGCTGCCCCTGGATCCCTGGAATGTCCAAGGCCAGGCTGGACATCGGGGCTTGGAGCAGCTGGGACAGTGGGAGGTGTCCCTGGCATGGAATTGGATGAATTTTAATGTCCCCTCCAATCCAACCCAGTGTGGGATTCTCCAAAAGCTGTTGCTAAAAGGGGCAAGGAAAGCACAAAGGCAAATCCTGAATTCCAACTGCAGGGAAAGGCCTGAACATCACGGAAGGATTGAACGATTAAAGGCAGTGGATTGCTGGTTAAATTCCATCTGTTTAATGGAAGGGTTTCCTATGGAGGAAAATAGCATGTTATCATATAATTAAAGATAATGCACGAGGTCTGAGTGGGTGAGACAGGGTCAGGAAGGTTTGGGAGTATTGGAATACACAGGAATGTGGAATCCATCCAGAGAGCCCCTGCTTTTAAAAATAGATCAAATGGAACAGCAGCAGTGGCTGCAATACCTGCCCAGCTGTGAGCACTTTAGTGGGGGAAAAAAAGAGTACAAAATACAAGCTAAGATGCTGAGAAGGAGAACTAAATGTTTTCTTGGATTTCACTGGAGCATCCTGAGGTTTATCCACACGTACATATTAAAACTTTCAGGAAATAACCAGTACAACGTGAACCTTACAGAGAAAACTACTTTCCCTGCCCTAGTTTTTCACATAGAAAAAATGTGGTTATTTTGGAACCCAAACACAGACTTTGATAATTATTCCCCCAAAACATTTGGTTTTCCCTTACCAAATGGTGTAGCTTCCCATTTTAGAACAAATAAAAACATATGCAAAGGTCTATCCTGGAAGGGAAGAGTGACAACAAAACAAACCCAACCCCTCAATAAGGCAGAGGTATAAATAACCTCTCTCAGCTCTGTCTTTTCAATGTAAAAATATTCCTTCTGAGGGTCAAAAAATCCCCCAAACTAAGGGAGAATGAAAAGGGAAGAGAACTGCCTTCATTTTTTTCCCTTCATTTCCAAAGACTCCACAAATGAGATACTTAATTTGTCTGGGCTAACAAAGCACTTCCAAGAATTCTCTATTGATGCTGCTTGAAAATAGAGATTATATTATGTATATATTATGTATGTATTAGAAAGATATGTACTATAAAGATTTGCTGAAATAGCCCTTTCCCAGCAGATCCTGGCATGAGCAAAAGAAGAAAATTAATTACAAACACTGAACAAACTTTGTATTTAAATCAGTTTTAACTGTCCTGCATCAGAGCATCACCTGGGCCTCAGCATCCTAAGAACAGTGGAGGTTGTATCCCCCAAATTCCCGGCTCCTAAGAGCCATCCAAAGCTCAGATTTGGGAATTAAGGAGCTTATCCATGAATTTATCCATGCCCTTATTCAAGAGCATTTTACAGGCTTCACTTTGAAAAGCCTCAGCTCGAGTTGGTGCCTCCAGAAGTTCAAAACTGAAGCTGTAGCCTCATTTTGGACCTCTCTGCTAAAGCAAAGAAAAGCAAATATGTAAATTCCCAGTGAATTCAAGTGCCCCATTAGGAGCTCAATTATATTCTGAAATGATGTCTTAATTGGTTTGCTCATAGATGAGCTGTACTGCTAACCAAAAATCTACTGCCATAATCAGCACTAAATTTCAGATATTGCCACACATTAAATTAACAGCAGATAATGAGTGGGAAAATTAGCTCTATTTCCATAGCAGAAAAAAAAAATGGTCCCATATTACCTACAGTGTTATACAGAGATAGTTTCAAAATAGGAAAAAATGATACATCAACAAAACCCTCCTGAATATCCTCACATTTATTTGCATCAGAAGACCACACATTGATAATAAATAAGACAAGCAGAGAAAAGAAATGGCACAGGACACATCAGATTTGTGCTTTCAGTATTTAATTCAGTCACATTTTTAAATTCTATAGAAATCTTCAAGAGTTTTACCCGTTTTTCACCTAATTTTTGTCTTTTTGAGCATAAGCCCCACCCTCAATTACTCTTTACATTTTAAAGCAGTGCTGGTTCTCATCAAGACCACAAAAATTTTGTAACTGATCTGCAGGTCAAAAAATTAATAAGAAAAAAAGAATAAAGAAAAACATTAAATGCAGGGGAAAAAAAAGAGGCTAAAGAAGGCCTGATATTCTTGTAACTAAAAAGAGGAGATGAAACTGAGCTCTTTCCATATTATTTTTTCCTTCAGAATAAATAAACATTAAAAAAGAGGTTAAAAGTTGTCAGAGTGGTCAGACTCCCAAATTTCAGCTGCTGTTCAGTTTTGGAGACCAAACCTAACTTATTATTTCCAGACAAATGCATAATGTGGATTATTTGAGTTACCTTTGCTGTCTGAAGGAAACAGATTTCAGAGATCTTGTCTGTAAATGATATAATCTTCAACAGTGCTGCCTCCAGCGACCACCATCGTCAACAAGGATCTGCAGAACAACACCAGAGCAGAAAATCAGCCAGGACAGCTAAAACCTGAATCATTTATGTATTTAAAAGGCCCAATTTCATGCAATACATGAATTTAGGAGGTGCTGTTAAAAATAAACAGTCACTACATGGGAAGGGATTGAGCTGCTTGAGGAATATGATATTTACTCTGCATTAATATATTTAAAAATACACCTGGACTTGGGGAATTCACTGTTATACCAAAATAACAACAGCAAGGATCCCATGAGTTAAAATTTCAATTTAATAAAATTACAAATTAGTATTGAAATGTGACATATTATAAGGACTAATAGATTAGGAAAAGTTAAATCACCTCCCCAGACTGAAATTAAAAGTAACTTTAAGACAAGGTCATTACAAATGGCAGTTATGCTTTTAAAAAATAAAATTATTCAACAATATAACCACAGAGCATCATTTGTTAGTGCTGCTTTCATATCTCAGCACTGCAGTTATGGAAAGATGGATATAAAAAATTAAATCACTACAAAACTCATCAGGCCCAAAAGGTTTTGTCTTCTTTTTTACTCAAGTAATTCCACTTGGTTTAGACTTTCTCAGATCATGGAGGAATCCAACTCTGAGCAAAGGAAAACCCCCCTGACTTCCATCACATGAGAAAAAACACCTTTCAAACCAACTTCTCCCACAAACCAGCAAGTGATGAATACCTACAGGGGTACTCTGCTCTTCCTAGTGCTTCCAAAAATGTAAAATCCTTGTAGAGGAAATAACTCTGGAATAAAACTGCCCACGATTCTGTTCCCTCTCCTTCTCATGCAAACCTGAAAAAGCAACGGGCTGGCCCTGCACCTCCACACCTCCAAGTGAGCACTGAGGGATCAGTGTGGGGAAAACATTCCAGACACAAACCCAGGCAGTAAAGCCCCAAAAAAGTGCTGTGCAGGCACTGGGAGCCACGGGGCCCCAGCAGATTGCTGGGGAATTCCCTGATAGGGTTCAAGGCGGGGCTGAGGGGCAGGAAAAGGACGGAAAAAAGTCTTTTTTCCATAATGAAAGGCTTGAGGAATACCTGGAAGTCACAGAAGTTTCTGTGAAACAAGAGGTGAAAAAGATCTAGTGATGAGCTCAACATCACCAAACAACTCAGTCCAAGACACCAAATGTTGGTGAACCAAAGTCCAAGGAACACCTGGGGGTGGCACTCAGGGCTCTGGGATGGTCACAACTCATGGACTCCATGGGCTGGGAGGGCTTTTCCAACCCCTGAACACTAAACCCAAACCCAAATATTTAAATCCACACCTTGTGCAGCAAAACAACCCCTAAGGATCAGGAGTAGTTCAGGTTGGAAAAAGCCTTTGAATCATTGAGTTCAACCAGCACCACATTTTGACAGCTCTGGTGGCTTTAGACCCTTTTATTTGGTCTCTAATGAAAACCTAACCCAAGACCCTAACTCAAACTCAATCCCTAACCCAAACTCAAACCCTAACCCAAATCCAAATCCAAACCCAAACCCAAATCCAAACCCAAATCCAAACCCAAATCCAAACCCAAACACTAACTCAAACCCAAGCCCTAACCGAAAAACTAACCCAAAGCCAAACCCTAATCCAACCCCTAACCCAAACCCCAAAATTAACCCAAATCCTAACTTAAACCCCCAAACTAACCCAACCCCCAAACCTAACCCAAACCCTACCTCAAACTCTAGCCTAAACCTTACCTCAAACCCTGCCCCAAACCCCAAACCTAACCCAAATCCAAACCCCAAGACATAACCCTAACCCAAAACCCAAACCTAACCCAAACCCTAACCCAAAACCCAAACTTAACCCAAACCCTAACCCAAAACCCAAACCCAACCCAAACCCTAACCCAAACCCCAAATTCCAACCCAAACCCCAAACCTAACCCAAACCCAAACCCAGCGAAGTCCAAGGAATAAACTCATGCAGAAGCCAAGCCAGGATCCAACAATGGATTTCTTTAAGGAGTTCACCACAGAATTTGGATCAGAGGCTCCAAAAAGGAAAGCTCACCTGCTGAAAACTGGAAAAGGGACTGAGAACTGGAGTGAAAAATGGCATTTTAAAGGGAGAACACCCAACATGGAGCAGCTCTGGGATGGGAATACAATATTTCATTGTGCCACTTTACACACCTCTTGTTTGGAGTCTCTGAAGTGGTTCAGAGTCTATGACTTGTGTTCTCTAAAAGTGACTTTGTTCACTTAATTTGATGTTGAGGTTTTCTATCAACCCTGCTTCAAATTTCCCATTCAGTTCTTAATCTCCCCAGATTCTTTAAGTGCCATGAAAAGATCTGTATTTTATTTTTTTGCCTGACAAGTAAATCATTCTCACGTTGCCTTTTGTGTTAATAGATGATATTTTCTATTTTCTTTGTGAACTGCACAACCACAATCCAGATATTTAAACTCTGCTCCCACTGCAGATGTTATTTCTGATCGGATTTAATCATCACTCTCAAACAGAACAACTGCAATAATTGTAAGGGTATCATTAATTTTGTTCTCAAAACCTCTAAGCCTTCTCCAAGGGCTTGGAGCATCACAGCACTGGGAAGAAATTTCTTGTGTTTAACCACATCTTTCAAGGGAATCTTCTGAATTTCTTGGGACCTGTTAATTTTGCTGAATGGCACCCAAGTGTTTAATTTTTTCTTCACCTGATTTTATGATTGTCACCCTAAAAACCAGGAGGAGTCACTACAATCTCACCTCCAATTAATGGGAGTTTATTGATGAAATAAATCAGCTAAATAAACGTTTAAACAGAAATGTTTTCTGTCTAAAAACACACGATGTAATTTACAGTGGTGATTCCTCTAAGACATTTGATACACAAATAATTCCACAGAATTCCAGCATGGTTTGGGTTGGAAAGACCTTAAAGCCCATCCATTCCCCTCTCTGCCATGGGCAGGGACACTTCCACCATCCCAGGCTGCTCCAACTCCCATCCAAGAGATCTCTGTGGATCCTTTCCTGGTCAGCACAGCCCAGGAGCCCGGAGTGCCTGGAATTCCTTCGTGCTGCTCTTCAGGTGCTCCCCATTCCTCTTTTAAAATTTTTCTCTTTTTCTTATATTCTCCAGCACCTTATTTTGAATGTTGTTCCTCTAAATATCCCAGAGTATGAAGAGTTGGTTCTACAGGATTCTGCATCCTAGTCTGGTGCCAACCCACCAAACATATGTCTCTGCTCAAATGGAAGAATCTGTTTTGATTTCTCTTTTTTTTTTTTTTTAAATTTCTTCCTGGACTGGCGACAAAACATTTCTTTAGATACAACTCAACATTCAGTATCTTCTGAGATATGAAACTTCTTATAATTTTTTGTTAATTTATTCCCATGCAGCAACTTTGGAGAAGCTGAACTGTCTGAACACACGATGAGAATTATTAAATGTTCAAAAATTCCTTACTAAATCAAAAGTAATTTAGAAATTCCTGGCTGTGAGGGAGGGGATTTCTGGAATGGATTTCCCAGAGAAGCTGTGGCTGCCCCTGGATCCCTGGAAGTGTCCAAGCACAGGGCTTGGAGCAACCTGGGACAGTGGAAGGTGTCCCTTCCCTGGCCCTTTATGGGCTTTAAAGTCCTTTCCAACCCAACCCATTCCAGGATTCCATGATAATTCTTCAATCTCATGGCTGACAAACATCCCTGAGCTTCCTAGAGATGTTTAGGAATGTAAAGAAACCCATCAGCTCAGGCAGGTGCAAAATCTCACATCATTTTCCGTTAGATAAGGGAATATTTGGGATGCACCACCACAGAAACACTCCAAAGCCTCTGCAATCTCCGTCAGCTGTTGCCTCTGGGAGGTGTTTTTCTTGTTTGTGAGAAAGAATCCTTCCAGTCACACAAAAATTATTCCACAGCAAGATAAATGCACCCAGGAAACAGCAGAAATTGTCAATGCATAACACGATATCTGCACACAGAGTTAGCAAAGTATTTCTTTTTTTTTTATTTTTTTTTTTATTTTTTGGAGTGTAAAGGACCAGCAGATTGGAAAACCCCTGAGGGGATGTTTGTGTTTTCATACCTGAGGGGTGCAGTGCAGGAGGGGAACAGCACCAGGACCACCCTGAGCAGGGCTGGATTCCCCTCCGAGCTCAGAACCCCCCCATGATTCAGCCCACTTCCAAAGGCTGAAGAAGGAGGAGGAAAACACGAGTGTTTTCCTTTTTTTATTCCACAATAACACTGAAAAGGCTGTCTCAATCTTTCTTTTAAATTAATAGTTTGAAGTGAGAAATAAATAAAGCAGGTCAGCCTGTTTTTGTCAGAGATGAGCAAGCAAGGACTAATGAGATCACATGACAGATGAGTCTACTCCAGGATTGTCCTAAGGAAGAATTCCATCCTGCTTTTCACTGTTATTTACCATTTTATTGGCACCAACAGAACAGAAATTCCTAATTGCCATTAGAAAACAAGAAGATATTTTAACTAAAAGTAGGAAAGCCTCGCTAATTTGACTCATTAAATGGTATTGTGGGGAAGGGCAGTTTTGGGGATGCTGTGGTGTGGGGCACTGCTCCTGCACCAGATATTTGTTAATATATATTCATATTTAAGTCTAAACCATATATTTTATATAAGCTGTATAGGTACATACATACACAGAAAAAAAAAAATGTGTTTTCTCTACCTATACAGACAACAGATACTTTATTTTTTTACTACAGGCAAAATCCCAGCACTATCAAAATTTCTGAGAACCAAAAATATTTCCAGAAGAAATAAATCCCCCAGCCCTCAATGAGACACAAACTCCATTAGAAAGAAATCCCATTTGTCTTCCAAACACAAATATCTCCATTTTCTCCCTTTCTGGAATACTCCTAAATACTTTTTTAGCTGCTAAGCTCTCTTTAAAGCTGAGCAGAGTAAGGGAGCACAGAAAAGGCCACGGTGTGGGAGAGCTGGGAATGTTCACCTGGAGAAGGGAAGGATCCAGGGAGAGTTTGCAGGGCCTAAAGGGGCTCCAGGAGAGCTGGAGAGGGACTGGGGACAAGGGATGGAGGGACAGGACACAGGGAATGGCTCCCACTGCCAGAGGGCAGGGATGGATGGGATATTGGGATGAAATCCATGGAATAAGTGAACTTCCAAGAGTGTTGCCTTGCTCTGAGTAGCCCAGAAACCACGGGATGAGAAGAATCCCTCATTCATGGAAATTGAACAGGGAAAAGTAAGCTCAGTGCCACGCTAAGAAAATTATCATCCCCAGCAAACTAGGTCACAGGAGTGAGTAGTTTACTAAATATAAACTTTCTTTGTAGTCAGGCAAGCACTGTCAGAGTAATGAGATTTACTCATATTGCACCCAAGTGCTCTCTGAATTCAGACTCATTAAAACAACCACAAGTGACACGTCCCTCACCTCTCAGGTGACGCAGCAGCAAATTCAACATCCCAGAAACAACAACAAAAAAGGGATTTTGACCTTCTGTAATTTCTAGGTATAAAACAAAACCCTTTGCATCTACACTGCCATTCACCCAAAGATCTCCTGTATCCAAAAATACCCTCCTGAGAGTAATTCCCTTCCCTAGTCACGTGGAGGTGACAGAGCCTTACTCTACTCCCAGAAAACCCTGGTGCCACAGAGACTTTCAGTGACCTCCTCAAATCCCTGCTATGGTGGTGACACAGTTGGAAGGGAAACACAAAATTCCTGTCAGCTGTCACCCTGTGCTTCCCAACCCTGAGAAGAGCCTGGCTTCTCCCAAAAATGTGCAAACCAGCAAAACCCAATGCAAGGGTGAGAACACTCCCTGTTGTTTGTTTTTGTGTGTTGGAGAAAGAGAAGAGAACAATATTTTTCCAGCCATGCAAGCATCAGTGTGTTTATAACAGGATGTTCTTCCTCTGCTGTTTGGATGGTTCCAAAAATATTCCCCTCTGGTTTGTGGCTGTCACCCTGACAGCGTTTGCTGCCTCCAGGGCAGGCTGTGTCTGTAACAAATCTGCACAGGCAACTGATGCCACACTCCCATTTTTCTTCTAAACTCAGAGCTAGAAACTGAAGGAGCTGAATTAGAGAACCATGGATAGGATGCTTGGATTTCTGAATGGTTATTTCCTAGTGGGGCTCTCCTTTTAAAACCTGCAAGTTGGGCTAAAAGTTCTATTTTTGGTGGGTTTTGAGACAACTGCACACTGACATTTACTATTATAAAATAATTAATGTTCCTGTGCTTTCAAACACTGGGTACCAGAAATGATGACACCGAATCAAAACCTGAAAAGAGGACACTTCACTGCAGATAAAACACTGACATCTCTTCAGAGACTTCCTTTTAAAAAGGAAAAAAATGGCACAGTGCTCAGCCTCAGTTGTTTGAAGAAATATTCTTCTCCTCCAAAATGAAATTAGAAACATTCAAACGTTGTAAATTTATGAATGTATCAATCTGTGGTTGCACAGCCAAAGGAAAAAAATGCATCTCTTCAGATACATCTCTTGGTTTATTTTCTGGCTTCTTCCAAGGACAGAAAAGGCAATCAAATGCAACAGAAAAATTGTATTAATTGGCTGATCTTATGACAATTTCCATTCAATGGTATTTTCCTGTTCTTTTCACTGAATTATAATTATTCAGCACAAAATGCAGAGTTTTATACCACGTTTCAAGCAGTTGCTGCCTGGTTTTGGGCACTGCCATGGCTGGGGCCACACTGGTCCCTCTTCTCCTGGATATTTTAATTTATTTACCTGCTATCAATGTTTAAACAATAAATCTTGGTGTCATTGTAAGCAAAAACTGTGGCCACTTCCATGAAATCAGAAATATCTTGTATATTTTTAAGGAAAGAAACCTGAAAGTCAGTCTAGAAAAGTATTTCTCTGAAATCTGAGAGTAATAATTAACAGGTTTCAGGGGTCTTCTCTGCATTTTAATTTCAATATTCAACTAAGAACTGTGTCTAATTTCCCAAACCAAGAAGTGTTTTTTTGGTCTGTATTTTAACACCTGCAGTTTTACAAAGGATTCCTCTTTTGATGGAACTCCTGGAAACAAATTAATTCATAAGTGCCTCCAAATCCCACAAGATTTAACAGAGGAACACTTCTTTATATAGCAGGGCATGTTCACCATCAAACTGAAATCTAGTAGAAGATTTAATGTAAAATTTAAATGTTTTTAATCCGTGTATCCCACTTTTCCAGGCCTACGTTCACATATACCTATTACTCCCCCTGCTTTCCCTTCCTCCTCATTCCATAAGGAACATCCACTGAATATTTAGGCTCTAAGTATGGGTCACATTTAATATTTTTTCCTTCTCCATTAACATAAGATTTATAGCACTGCCATAATTACAATGCTTTTAAAACAAGCCCGTACACAAATATCAAATTCTGATTGATTGGAATCAGGAGCAAGGAATATAATCTTCTATATAATCTTCCAAAACTTCATTCCTTCCTTTGGCCAAACTTAGATCAGCTGCTCTCTGGCTGATGATTTAGGAGCATCCACAAATGACATCAGGAGCACTTTAGTTACGCCAATCTAATTTAATAAAAAATACCTTGAGAGATGATTGTGTTACTAACAGAAAGGAATTTATCTCCCTTTTCAGCTGCGTGTGCAGCTCATACAGATCAGCCCCTGCAAATCACTCCTGGAAACTTCAGGATATTCTTTAAATGTAATAATGGACTTTTTCTTAAGAGCAAATTTATTTGAAGCCGTGCCCGTATTCCTTCCTTGTGAAACAGAAGATAAAATCCCATTTCCTCACAGCTCACTGTGCTGCCTGCTGGAAAAGCAGTGGGTTTAGGCACATTAAAGAAAGAAGTCTTAATAGGTTTTTGCCCCCTCTGTATTTTTTATTAAATAAGGAAAAACACATTCTGAGTGGACTTCCTCATTTTTTCTCTGGGATCTGTGTGCTTTCCAAAGCTCAGGAAGCCCCAAGGATTCCCACTGGCACAAATCCCTGTTTGAGGCACGTTCTGTCAAGAGCTCTGCCTTTCCTCCTGATATTCCTGCCCTTATCAGTTTTGTCTCCATCATTACTCTTTCCATCTTATCTTTCCCAAAAAGAAAACCTTCCAGGGAAAGCACCTCCTCCTCTGGGGGCTCGCGGAGGCACCACAATCACCCAGACATCTCCACAAGAGCCACACAGACAATGAAACCAGCAGCAGAGAAAAGCAGAATTCCCTTCCTTGCCTGGCTGAAATGAGATTTGGAGATTTTTTTTTTGTAAAGAAAACGACCTTGTTAATTTTTGCAGCCGTTTCCCTGGAGAGCCACGATGGGCACATCCCTGGAACCAGCAGGGCTGTGCTGGCTGCACTCCCTCAGCATCCCCAAGGATCAGGGGGTGTTTGCCTCTTCCCAGCACAACTGCTGGGAGGAAATGCTGCGTTGTGGAAGTAATGGATAAAACAGGCTGCTCTCCAAGAAAAGGAAATTTGGAGTGTCTGCGCTGCCATAAAACCTCTCGGGGCACCAAGGAGGAGTTTGAGCCCAAGGATGAAATTGTAGTTTAAAGTTTCTTAGAAGTTCTTCATGTTTTAAAAGATCCTTTGGTTTCTAATGGTTATTTGGGATAAGTAGAAGACTGGATGTATACAGGTGGGCAAAGAAAAATGCAAAGGTCCAAATAAAACAAACAACTCCCCCCAAAAACTGAACCTATTGGAGGAGATTTTGTAGAACTCATCAAAATCACCTCTCCCAACAAAAACACACAAAAATCTCTTTTATCTGCTCCATTTCCCAAACCCACAGAGACACCACCACAAAAAGGGGAGAAAACCTTCATGTGGACAGGGAATGAATGGGCAAGAGGAAGTGGGCAGAACTCTGTCCAACAGTTTGGCTGCTGGAGAAAAGGCAAATTATCCTTTTCAGGGAGGTGTTGTTAGTTTAACTCACCAGTTTAAACCACCAAAGCCATTCTGATCTGCAAGAATTTTATGCCACTGGAGATAATACTAAAAGTTTTCAAGGAAAGACATCAAAAGCTTTTAAAAGTTTAGCTAAGGAGTATCCATGTCAAAATAATGACATTGTACAGAACTTTTAGCTATTTAACCAATTTAAAAGTTTAAATTTGGATGCTTTCTTTGCCACCCATAAATACACACCCTCCTTTTGCTCCTACAGAATGATTCTAATCTCAAATTAAATAGTCCACACCGCTGCTGGAACTGCCCTCTAGGTCCTTCTCATGGTAGGTAAAGCAACAGCATTTACAGGCATTAAAAACAAACCAAAAAAGCAGAACAGTCATATAAAAGCTTAATTTCTTCCCATCTTCCTCTCTTCATCTCAACCCACTTCAGCCCAGTTTTTACTCTCATTTTTTTTCAGTTTATCTAAAAACTAAATCCTGAAGCACCCTGATCTCTCTGTTCCTACAAAGTCCCGCTGAAACTGGTGAAGGAAATTCTTTACTACAAAAAAAGAATTCTTCACTATAAATAGAATTCTTTACTATGGAGAATTAAATAGTAGAAAAAAAGAAATCCTTCCCTGTGAGGGTGGGGAGGCCCTGGCACAGAGTGCCCAGAGAATTTGTGGCTCATCCCTGGGAGTGTCCAAGGCCAGGTTGGAGCACCCTGGGATAGTGAAAGGTGTCCATGGAAAGGGGTGGAAATGGGATGGGCTTTAAGATCCTTCCAACCCAGCCCATTGCAGGTATCCATGGAAAGGGGTGGAAATGGGATGGGCTTTAACATCCATTCCAACCCAGCCCATTGCAGGTATCCATGGAAAGGGGTGGAAATGGGATGGGCTTTAAGATCCTTCCAGCCCAGCCCAGTCCAAGGCCAGGTCGGAGCACCTTGAGATAGCAGAAAGTGTGCATAGAAAAGGGTGGAAATGGGATGGGCTTTAAGATCCTTCCAACCCAGCCCATTGCAGGTATCCATGGAAAGGGGTGGAAATGGGATGGGCTTTAAGATCCTTCCCAGACCCCAAGGAACACTCCCTGTGCACGGAGCTGCTCAGATGCACAACGTGAGGACGCTGCACTCCGAGATGCCGATGGCAAAGCCGGCGCCTCCGGAGCTTCGTGGCATCTCCACAGCAATCCCAGGGATGCTGAGATCCACAGCCATGCCTCAAAAATGTAATGCATTCTTTTGGATACCCAGATGAGATTCTTTTACATGGAGTGGTTAAGCTGAAGGAAAGAAACAGGAAAAGCTGAAAAAGCAAACAAAAAAAAAATGGAAAAAAAAAAAAAGAAGGGCCTTTGTCCCAAAACAGTTTTTGCCTTGCTTTTTTTGGAAGAATCATCTAAAAAGCCACAAGTGTTGCTGAATGCTCTTCCATGACATTTAGTCTTAATCCTCTCTTTCTCCATTTCACTCTTTATTTCCAGCTCCAATTCCCTACTCCAGCCTGAGCATTTCCCTGTTATCTGCCCTTGTTTACAATTTCAGATCCACGGAGGCTGTTAAACCTTGTCCTGCACATTCCCTTCTCCTCCTCTTCCCATGTCATTATTCCTGAAGAGACCAGACAAAGGCACATTCAGGTGTCTTTGATAAATAAGGAAAAGCAGCATTTGAGCCCTGAAGTAGGACTACTAAATCATGTGGCTGGAATCCCTTGCAGTGAGTGTCCATACAGACATGGCCATAAGTCATAAACCAGTTACATCCCTTCCAGTGCATTGCACCGAGGTCCTAAAATGGGATATTTGTGTCCACTACTCACTCTGTGATCTATGAGCCTCTGGTACTGAAATTGTAAAAAAAAAAACCCAAACAGGTATTTCCTGAGATCTTTCAGTTTGGTAACCAGTGTACAGCAAATAATGCAAGCAGGAATGCACACTAAATAATCAAATATGAAAATATACACTGGATATCAGCAGGACAAAAATTCCATACTAAAATCCTCTTCACAGAAAGACTAAACTGCTTTTCTGCTGTGCAACATCAATATAGAATGATATGGTTTTATAGGAAATCAGCCTAGATGAATGTTAATGTGTTTGCAGATAATCCTGGCCTTTCTAAACCAGTGTGATGGCATGAAATCCAATGTTTGGATGAAGAAAAAAATAACTAGCACAGAGTAAATGTAACTTTAGGATGGATCAGAAACTGACCCCAGATTTCTGCATTTTCACATTTAAGCCCTGTTCCTGCCCTGCACCTCACCCCTCCCCAGCACCCACAGCACCACGAGCTGAGCCTTACACCTGATTTCTTGCTGTACTAATTATAATCTGAATTAACTTTTGCTAATACACCAAGGCCAAAAGGCAGGACAGAGGTGGGGCCCTGTAAATCCTGGAGTGGTCACAGGCCAGAGTGACCCCCCTGTGCCTCCTACAACCTCATGACTCCTTCATTCCATAGAAAACCTGGGATCACAGGATGAACCAGCTGGAAAGGAGCTCGGGAGGGCTCCAATCCAACCTCTTGCTCCAGGGAGGTCCACCTTGATCAGGATGTTCAGGCCATTATCAATGAGTTTCACACTCCTACAAAGACACAGATTTTACAGCTTCTCCAGTGCCCTGGCGTTTGAATTTTCCTACCTGGAATCTCCTTCCTCCCAAGCTGTGTCCAATGCCTCTCCCTGAGCACCTCCAGGACAAGTCTGTCTCTGCCTTTTCCACACCCTCCAGGAAGAAATGCACTTCTGTGATTCCCCCTCCCTGGATGACAGCTCTGTGCTCTGAGGATCACTAAACCCACATCTCTATTTCACATTCATCTTTCTGATAGAAAAGGGGCCCCATTTACCATGGAAATGAAACATAAACATGCAGAGAGACTGTCCATGAGGTGAACAGGGAAAGTTTAATAAATCTCCTTAAATCCAATCAACAGCTCCATTTAGACATTTCAGCTGCTCCTTCCACTACTCACAGAAACTCCACCTTAGCATGCAAACAATTTTCAGTCAAACTGCCAGCTCAGCAGGGGAAGATTTAAATCTGGATTTTCTTGTCCCATAACTTCTCATTTCTTGGTTGTCAAGGCCTGAGATACTCTGAATTCTGCGTACTGCAGGAGCAAGAGATACTGCCAACAAATCTTAATACCTCAGCAAGATTTCCCTTTTTTTTCTTTTGAAACATAAGGAAATATTTTTCAAAGCAAGTTGGGTCCTTTTAGGCAGCTGAGGTCACAGTGTCAGTTTGTTGTTGAGTCACTGCTTTCTGTTAGGAAATGGCACAGATTCCATGGATTTCTTAGGAGTTCTACCATTTACTGTAAATAATGCTGTAATTTAATCATCATAATCTTTGGGTTTAATGTGGTTAGAAGGTAAAGTTGCTTCCTGGGTTACTTTGTGCTGCCTGGACAATTCTCTTTTTCTGCAACACTCATTTATTTTTAAAAGCTTTGATGAGATGGATAATTCTTGGAGTATTTTCTACAGTTTAACAAGCTTCTAATATAAGATTCTATCACAAAGCTTCAGTGAATGACTGCAGCAGAATGGCACCGTTCCTTGCTGAATGGGAATTCCCCATGGAAAACAAGGGAGTCTAAAATAGCTCCAAGATGGAAATCTCTCCTCTGTCTCCCTGGGTGCTCTCACCTGCCCCCTTCCACATCCCCAGCACGCACTGAGCCCACTCCAGGCTCCCTCAATCCCTCTCCCTGGCTTCTTTCCCAGCCTTTTCCATCAGGTATTTCCTCAGTGTCTCAAGGACAGTGACCTGCCCAGAGCGGGCTGTGGATTCCCCATCCCTGGAAGTGTCCAAGGCCAGGCTGGACAGGGCTTGGAGCACCCTGGGAGAGTGGGAGGTGTCAGACACAAAATCCAACAACCTGAGACACATTTTTGTTTAGCTTAAAAAGGAGAAGCTTTATTAATTTGTATGACTGTTTTCCCCCTCACCTCCCTCTCCCAGCTCTGCTCTGCAGCCCCAAACCAACCTCTCCTCTCTGCTCACAGTTCTTTGGGCTCCTGAAATTTCTTCATCCCCCAAATTAGATCCCATTCACCTTTCCCTCTGCATTCCCTCCACTGATGTGAGTTCTCCTCATCATCCCTTATTTGCTTATTTTACATCAATAAGACCCTTATAACCTCAAAATACACCTCCCTCATTTGAGCCTGGCAATAATTCCTCACGTGAGGAACCTCCTGCATTTCCAGTTCTCTCCTGTCCAACCTGATCTGATCCTCTGCCTTCCATCTTCTCTCACTGGACCAGCTGTGCCACGGGTGGAGAAGCTGAAATGTGCTCCATCCCTACTCCTGCATGGACATTATTTATTTCCTTCCATGGAACTGTGACCAAGCCTGGATCAAACAGGCACTGGGCTCTCACTAAAACTACAGCCAAGCAGCTGAGGAACAAACAGGACACGATTTTCAATCTAAATTTTACAATTATTTAAGTGTAAAGTGTAAAAAATATTCAACTCAATTAAAATATTTCTGTGGCCAAATCATTCTTGATTGCAAGATGTGAGATGGAGTCACAATCTTTAAACTCTGTGTAATTTAACCACTAAATTTTAAATTCTGGACTATTTCCTCAGTTAAACTCCAACAGCCTTTAAGGAAGAGAAAAAAACCCAACAAAACACAACAGAGAAAAATCAACACAAAGTTTAGATTCCACAGGGACTGTTTTGAACTTAATATTTCCAAGATCCCTCTTTTTGGGGATTTCTTTGGCTAAGAAGTCACAAACTGGTGCTGCATTCGGGAAAAGAAACTCCATTTTCCTAAGCATTTAAATTCAATATGAGCAGTAAACACCAAGGTAAGGTCTGTTGTACACATAAATTAGAGTCCACAAAATCTGAACATGACAAAGAAATTGCTACAACTTTTAGGGCAATTATGAGGACTGATAATTGCATTATTTACTATTTTGAGTGATGGTATATCTGAGAGTTGTTTAAAATACGTGAATTTGCAGATTGTAAATTTGTGCTCTAACCCGCAAATAAAGCAAATTAATGGAAATAAAGACAATATATATTTATTGGTATTATCTGGTATATCAAAAAATAGTTAAGAAATAACTGAAGCATTGAAAAAATTGCAAAATGTATTCAATGTCAAAGCTTTGGGCACAAAGAGGGTGCAGAACATTGAAAAAATGAGGAAAAATGTGACAAAGAAGCAACAAAGATTTCCTAGCAGTGCTATTGAGTTGGGAGTAGAAATACAAGTAAGTTACAAGTCTAGACAAAGTAACTATTTAAAATATTTATAAGAGGTCCAGAGATGAGAGGCAGATTCTCTACAGGCATTAGGTATCTTAAAAACAGTTTTTAATAAGAAGAAACTGTAGCAAACTGACCAAAGCAGCTCCATAAAAGGCTGCAAGAACAAGGCAGCAAAGGAAACTCCAGGAAAAAGGCAAACATTCCCTAAATCCAGAGCATGGAGCAGTCATTCATCAGCTGCTAAAAAGCTGCTGAAAATTCAGAATTGTTCTTAAGAAGAACTGAGGAAATTTCAAACCATGAGCTCCAGGGAAAAACCCCCATGGAAAAAAAATCAAATCACACATGAAGGAGTGGGAGTTTCTTTCAGGAGAACTTCAAGAGATGACAAAGCCCAACTTCCACCGCTGCCTCTCGCAAGGAATGACACCCCTGAAGTCCCACTCCATGGAAATGACACCAGGAGAGACCCAAAGTGATGCAGCAGAGCCCCAGGAGGGGCACTCCCGATGATGGGAGTGGAGATCCTTCCCCGGGAACCCTGCAAAGGGATCCCAAAGGGATCCGCGCGGCTGCGATCCCGCCCCGAGCGCGGCCCCGGGGTTGGGATGGCACGGAGACATCGGGGGAGCAGGGCCAGACTTCGAGGGCAGCTAATAAATGACAGCTCCAAGGAGGCTGAGAGAGCTGGAGCTTCACAGCAGCTCATCCCAGAGGGAAACCACATCTGGGAATGGCACCTCCAGCAAGGACGCTGGAGAATCCCATCCATCAACAGCTCCCAGTGCTCAGCACCACGGCTCAGCCTTTTCCTGCACACAACTGGCTGAGAATTCCTGAACTTGTGAGCTCAAGAGTCTGCAGGTGTTTAGAAAAATATGAAGATTTTCATTAAAAAAAAATCAAGAGTAATACCAGCAATATTCAGCAGCTATTCTGTATTTGCTGGAGAGTTATAAGGAATTCTGAAGGATCTCCTACCAGGAATCTCCCATGGCATCATTTACTTGTGGAGGGAAAAATCAAAGGAGGGAAAAGGCCAATTTACAGCCACTGCAGATGGACTTAATTTCAATTGTACTTCATTTAAATGCAACCTCTCACACCTGCAAACATCAGAATATACTCATTTATGTCAGCACATTCATAACCCAACACCAAAAGAATGTAATATAGATAATTATCTTGTGTCTAAGGCTTATTAAATTACAGAATTCAAAAATTAATGTAAAAATGTTTGGTTGTAAAAGAATTCTTGACTTAAGTAAATGAAAAATTTAATGAATTTACAGATGAATTTCTTCTAAGTAAGCATTTGGAATCTGACAATCAATTTGTAATTGGCAAAACATTATTTCCATTTGGCAGGAATTCTTTCCAAAAGCTACTGAGAAACTGTGGAAGTTTTCAGGATGCTGCCCTGGACCTTGTCTGCTCTGCACCACCACACCTTCGATTGTGTAAACACAAAATTCTGTTTAATTTTCAAACATTCAGTCTGGAATACAGAAGTTGGCTGGGAAAGGGTTGGTTTTGTTTGTTTGCTTTGTGTGTTTATATAATTTTTTCAAGTATGGACAAAGTCATACATATTTAGAAACCCAATACCTTTTCATAAAATCTCAGGATCATTCAGGTTGGAAAAGAGCTTTAAGATCATCCAGTCCACCCATTCCCAGCACTGCTGAGGCCACCCTGCCCCGTGTCCCCAAGTGCCACATCCACATGGATGTTAAATCCCTCCAGGGATGGGGACTCCACCCTGTGCCAGGACTGGACAGCCCTTTCCAGGAAGGAATTTTCCTCAATATCCAACCTGAATTTCCCCTGGAACAACTTGAGGCCATTCTCTCTTGTTCTCTGGAAGCAGAGACCAACATCCACCTCTCATGAGACTGCTCCAACATTCTCTAACATTGCCACTTTCCAAATGCCATCCTCTGTGAGGAATTAAGGGCACATTGATTATAAACACCAAACACTGATTTACATCTATAAAAATGGAAATGTTTATGCAGATGCACCATATACCATTTATCTGGATATTAAACCACAATTAAAATCATTCAATTGTATGAACCAAAGCAGGCTTCACCAAAATCTCAAAGTTTATTTGTTATCTAGGAAGGGATGAAGTTAAAATTATCCCATCACAATACCATGGGTCAAACCTCAGCCACTGCCCAGAACTCCCTGCTCCCAAATTAATGTGGTTTTATAGGAGGCAATGGAAGGACACGAGTGGTTCTGCCTTGGAGATGGCTGGATGCAGCCCTAGGATTTTAATCACAGATTTTTCTTCTATCACTGAGTGTTTTAATTACTTTTAACAGCCAGTTAAGCAGCACAACTGAGGTGATATCTGTAGGCTGAATCTCTCTTGGCCTGCAGAGTGCTGACTGGGCTGTCTGCCCTGAGCTGGGATGGATCCTCACTCTGTGAAGGTGCATCCCAACAGGTTGGATTGAATCATCAAGGACTCCTGGAAAATGCCCCATGTGAATTTGCCCAAGCTTGCTGGGGAGGAGCTGGAAGAAAAATGCAAGACAAGAAAGGGCCAGTGACTGCTCATTGCTTTTTGCATATTATTTTTGCTGCTGTCTCTGTAGTTGACTTTGGGTTGTAACAACACCTTCCCAACAACGACCCTGGACTCCCTGTGGGACAACCAGGAGGTAAAAACCCAACACACAACTTGTGTTCCACAGCCATGAGCCACCTCATAAATGGGTGGGGTCTCTACATTTACCACAGGCAAAAATGTCAATGGAAAACACTCTGAATGCCACTGGGTTGTGCTTTGCTCCTCTCTCCCTTTAATTTTTGTTTTGTTCCATCCTATTGGTTGGGCATTTAAAAAAAACATCCTTCAATAATATTTTCTGGTTTCAGACTTAAGGTGCATCTCAGACACCTGCAGCAGCTGCCTTTAATTGATATTCCATGGTAGTGGTCCCAGAATTGCTGCCTCCACGAAGAACTGATGGAGTTTTATTTTAGGGAATGTTGACTTATACATCTATCTTTTAATTAGAGGAAAAAAAAGCTTTCTAAATTCTGAGGGCTGTTCCAATTCTACACAATCTAAACAGGATCCTATTTCAATTTCCCATACTAAATTCCCATATCCCTTTTAGAGCTGCCCAATTAAAGCTGCATAGAAAGATGAGTGGCCTCAAAATGGAAGGGAAAAACCTCCCAATTTTAATGATGCTTTATCATCAGTGATAAACAGAACTACAAAAATAACTGTTTGGCCTGCACACTTAACTGAGTAATATTTCCTACTACATATTTTTACCTGTAATAGTTTGGTTTCTTAAATCAGAAAAAATGTTCATTTTTCTCAGTTTAGCTTGACTGAATATAAACTCATAGAAGTCCAGTATATTCTTCCTTTCCTTTTGTTTGTTTTTTTTCTTTTAAATCCACCACTATCTCTAATAATAAAAATAACAATAATAACTTGTTATAATGATAACAGAGCCATCTTAGCCAAAGTCCAGAATGCTGCACTGAAGAAGAAGTTTGGGCACTGGAAAATCTTTAAAGATAGCATTAANGGGGCGGGCACGGAGCGGAGCGGGGCGGGCGGGGCGTGCTGGGCTGAGCCGGGATGGGGACACAGCCCCGGGGACAGGACAGTCCTGCCCGCTGCCCACGGACAGTCCTGCCCGCTGCCCACTCAGAGTTCAGCCCAGGATAAGGGACACAGGGCTCTGCTCCCAAGGCTGGAGCTGCTCTGGAGNAACTGTTTGGCCTGCACACTTAACTGAGTAATATTTCCTACTACATATTTTTACCTGTAATAGTTTGGTTTCTTAAATCAGAAAAAATGTTCATTTTTCTCAGTTTAGCTTGACTGAATATAAACTCATAGAAGTCCAGTATATTCTTCCTTTCCTTTTGTTTGTTTTTTTTCTTTTAAATCCACCACTATCTCTAATAATAAAAATAACAATAATAACTTGTTATAATGATAACAGAGCCATCTTAGCCAAAGTCCAGAATGCTGCACTGAAGAAGAAGTTTGGGCACTGGAAAATCTTTAAAGATAGCATTAAAATTCTTAAATAAAGCATTAAAAATATTAAATGTAGCACTGAAATTCTTAAATATAGCACTAAAATTCTTAAATTTAGCATTAAAGGAAGTAGAAATGAGCATGTAACACAGGGCCATCTAGGCAGGTCAGTCACTTTTAAGGCTGAACCGTGTTTTCCCCAGAGCTGCTGCACACAGAACTCAGTGAAAGCTCCGTTCTGCTTTTAATCCCCGAGCTGCCATCAGCTGCCAGCCCGCAGCATCCCCGCGTCCCTATAAACCATATGGCCCGCGCCAGGCGGGCGGCCCCGGCAGGACACAGCTGCTGCTGCCGCACCGAAAGGCTCCCNAGGGACAGGACACAGGGAATGGCTCCCACTGCCAGAGGGCAGGGCTGGATGGGATATTGGGAAGGAATTCCTGGCTGGAGGGTGGGGAGGCCCTGGCACAGGTTATTCCATCCAGGCTGCCCCTGGATCCATCCAAGGCCAGAGCAGCCTGGGATAGTGGAAGGTGCCCCTGGGAAGGGCTGGAACGAGGTGATCTCTAAGCTCCCTTCCAACCCAAACCATTCAACGATTCTACAACAAATCTATGACTTTAGACAATTTATTCCTCACAAAGTTATGCAGGGCTGGAAGACAAATCTGAACTGTTCATCTCAATCAAGGCACTGCACGTAGCACTGAGCCTTGTCTTCCTTTCATCTAAAAAAAAAAAATCCGCCCCCAACAAACCCCAAACAAATCATGATGGAACTTCTCTAATTACAAAATCAAACATGAAATTTCTCCTGTGACATTTTCGATACTTGCAATGATGAACTCCTGCGATACACACGGAGTATGACAGAAAATCATTCTGCAAGTTCACAAGTGATAAGCTCCTACCCTTTTTGGCACATCTCAGCTCTGATAGCAGTCAATTTTTTTCCTCATTATAAATGGAAAAGTAAAGATATCATGCAAAGGCCACTTAAAAAGAAAAACAAAATAAAGGAATGCAAATTTATATTGGAGTTACACAACTGCCAAGAATGCTCCGAGCCTGCTGATCTTCTGTTTATTGCTCGCATGTTCTGCTCTTTGCCTCAGCCGTGCGTCTGCAACACTGAAAACTTCAAAAAGTGTCTTTTAAAAGCTGACTTTGAATCCTTGCGAGCGTGAGTCAGACATAATTTACATGGCTGAAATTTCACTGAGCAACTTGGAAATTACACCACCACAAACCTTGTCAGGAAGCCTCGCTCGCAGCCTCTGTTCCTGTAATCCTGAGCCCTCTCCCAACAGGAATAAATTGCACATTATATTAAGAGTGACTCAGGGCTGCCATCAGTCACTTTTTCAGGCACAGATGCGGGAGGGTGGGATCAAGACGGGAGCACAGGGGAAGGAAGTGCGAGCGCTGGGAATACGCGGAGCCGCGCGCGCCCCGGACCTTTCACCACGGACCATATGCTCCCCTGGCATCCCAACACGTCCTTAACAACCAGACAACCTTTTCCCACACTCATTTTGTTTAGCCAGACTGCTCCAAACACACCTCCTTTTTTCAATTAGCCACGCAAACATGGGAAAGTGCTCGCGGACCCCTGGTGCCTGTTAATGACGCGCCGAGGGAAAGGGCTGCGAGCTCCAAAAAACAGCTCCCACTTCTGCAAGATCCACTCCAACACGTGGGATGCAGCAATGCCTGCGAGGTTGAGGTTGGGAATCAGGAAAAGCTCCACTGGAAGGAAGTCCAGCCCTAGCACAGCCAGGGAGAGTGGCAGAATCCCTGTTCCTGGAGGGATTTGAAAGCTGTGGGGATGTGGCACTTGGTGGCCTTGGCAGGGCTGGGAATGGTTGGACTCGATGGTCTGAGGAGGCTTTTCCAACCTGAATAATTCTGGGTTTCTGTTTTTCCACCACGGAGGCAAATGTTGGGAAGGGATTTGCAGTGTTATCTCTCCGAGGAGGCTGCTCCTCTTGCCCATTGGGACACCAAGAGGCACCAAAAAGAAAGGAAAAGCTGTTTCCAAATAATAAAAAAACAAAGAGAAAGAACTTCCATCCCTCTCCAAAGGATGCCCCAAGGCTCCTCTACTCCCCAAAAGTCCTGGAGATGTGTCAGGGATTCAGTGCCCTCCAGGTGAGGAGCAGACACCGCAGATTCTGATGACAAATCTTCTTTTTTTTTTTTCAAAAGCAAAGCTATTCTCACACTGAGAAAATAATGCATATTTACCTGTCCAGAGAGGAAACACAAATAAGGGATATGAGTAAAGGAGGAGCTGACTCTTAAGACTTGATGAAAAGGCAGAAAAACATGGGGTTTTTTCCTTTTTAAGGCCCAGCTGTGTTTTATTGTCTCCTGTAAGGTAACAATTAGCACAGCTCTCAAGCCTGGGCAGACTCAAGTTCTTCACCTGAGCACTGTTCACTCTTCTGACAAATTCAAATTCCACTAAAAAATCACCAATTCTCTGTCCATTGGAAAAGTATTGGGATATTTGGGGCATTTTTTTGGACCAACCTTTACTTTGAGACTGTTGACTTCACATTTTTATCTTTTTAACTGAGTCCTACATGTTTGGGCACAGGTTACTTTTACTCAAAGACCAAAATTTAAAAGATGTTAAAAAAAAAAAATCAGTCTAATTCAGTATCTTAAGCAAAACTTTTTATTAAAGCATTAATTTCTAGAGATGCTTATTTGAGACTAACTTTTTTTCAAACTCGTTGATATCTGATATTATTTAGACAGTAGAGTGACAACCATGAAAAACATTCTGCTTTGAAAGTCTTTTCCTTAGCTTTAGATCCCAGTCATTGAAAAAAAAGTCTCCTGAACATCCTTCCTTACTCTATTTGTAGTACAAAAATGCCAAAGAGCAGCAAAAGTTTCCCTTATGATTTTTTTGCTGTTAATTCCTCCCATGAATACAGGGATGTACTTAATTATGGTGCTTAATTATTGCCTAACATCTTAATTGCCCCTGCCCCCATCACTGTTTGTCCTTTTAGCTCTGACCAGGTAATTTCACAGGGTGAATTCAACATTTTATCCATGAATTGAAAATATAATAAACCCCCAAACCAACAGGGGTATAACCTTGCTACCCCCTGAATCCATCTCAAAATTCCCACTAAATTAATCCACAAGTTCCTATTTATTACCCAGACATGACAAATGGCAACAGGACACGCCTACCACAGAAGGCTCTAAAATCTCTTTTATTTGACCATAATTCAGGGCAGAAGTAACATAATCTTATTTTCTGAGACCACAGCAGGAACAGATTTCTAATCCCAACTCTGACACTGACTTGAGCAAGTTATTTAATCTCTCTCAGCTGCCACTTGGCAAATGACATATTTTTTCTTTGCCTCCTAAGTACTATGAGGATGCAGCAATAGACAGAGCTTTGAAATCATTAAAAAAAACAACCGAGAAAACCAAAGTACCACGAAAGATAAAAACCAAATTAGGTGCTCTGGAGGTATCATAAAATAATTACAGCAAAGGATAACCTAAGGATATTCAGAAGTGAAGCTTCTATTCCTACTCACAGATTTTTCCAAACAGTATAAAAATCGAGATGTTTGTCTTAATTTTCACACTTAATGAAGAAAAAAAAAAAAAAAAAAAAAAGAAAAATCAACCCCCAAAAAACGACCTTATATTTTTTTTTTTTCCTTGCTGCTGCTTTGCCATTCAGGGAGGTTTGAGGCAGAAGCACTGATGCTGTTTGTATTCCTGGGAACTCCAGGCTGCTCTGGCACACATTTGAAAGGTTATCTTTAAAACCAAAAGAGTTCAGAATTGATCTTTTCAAGCTAATATGTACTCCTGCATGGATGGGGCTTCTGTTCTGCTGTTTAAAAAGAGGCAATGAGCAAGTGCTGGTGTTGGGATTCTGCTCACAGAGCTCCTGCCCACTTGTCTCTCCTTCCCTCCTCCCATTTTTTACCTTCCCATGGCCAAGGCAGCCCTGGCAGCACCACAGAACTCAGCCAAGATTATTTCTGTCGTGTAAAGTATCATTTACATAATGTCCAATTAAACACGTGACTCCAGCAAAGAATCCACATTCCCCCTCTCCAGTATTCCACAAAAACGCTCTCCCAGCACCTCCAGATAATTTATGAAAACTTACAGTCGATTTATTCCGTGTGACACTGGTAAACAAATTAATGTGGGATTTAATTGCTTTGTCTCCTCAGCTCGGGCTCGCTTTTAGCGATATTTATCTGGAATTATTATCTCCACAGAAAATAGATTGTAATTGAGCTTATAAAACCGATGGTGGTTTGAAGTTGACAACTGTCACCATTATTAATCTGAATTTCACTTCAGGGGAGAAGAATGCTTGATCAAGTATTTCTGCAAGGAAGGCTGGTTTTCTGCTGTCTCATGTTTCCTGCAGTATTGTACTCACATGCAGGGTTTTTTTCCAGAGTTATTTATTTATTTATTGCATTTGTATAAACCACTCTGTTTCTTTCTCCCAAAGCACACCAGAAACCCATCTTTAAGCAACCTTTTTTTTTCCCCTAGTGAAACATGAAATAATCAAATCTCTGCAACACCTGATCCATAACCAGCACCGAGAAACAAACAAAACAATTGAAGTGAAAAAATAAAAATCCTTAATCATTATTATATAATTCATACTGCCTCAGCAGTATTAGCAGAGATCGTTAAAAAACCCTAAATACAAATATTAGTGTACAAAATAGCAATAACCCATCTGGCTTGCATTAGCTAAAGCAAAGTTTGGATGGTGGAGAGCTGAAAAATGATGACAACATGAGCTATGCATTCCTGAAAGACCTATACATTTCCCAAATTCCTGTCTGATTACAACATATCTCACAGCTCCAGGAATTACACACACAAAGACCCCTCTACAGGTATAAACCACCACTCTGACACTGCCTCTGTGAAGCAGCTTCAGCAGGATAAAAATAAATAAATTTGCATCTTTAAAACTGAAGATACAAATAAAGAATGAATGTTCCAACCAGGACAGAATTAGCTTTTAAATTCTGTTTTTCACCTGAAGGTCTTTTCCCTTCCTATTTTGAGATTTACAGCAATAAAATGCATTGAAATCTGGAAGTGAAAGTTTATTTTCTTTAAGGAAAAGACCCCATGCAGGCTGGAGGATGGGAAAGGAAGTAGGCAAAAAGAAGGATGTTTGGACATTTGCCACTGTGAATATGAATGACTTCAGTAAACCTTGGTTATTTTGGACTAGAAATGTTTTCTCTTTTTAGGACATACTGACCATGGCCTGGAATTACTGTGGATTAGACACGTGGGCATGAGAAATTGCTCGGGAATTGCGATGGGGAGAAGGCCAGGCAGGGATGAGAGGAGCCTGGGCATATCAAAGAGCCCAGCTCAGGCTTTCAGACACTCACCTATGCTCAGGTAATGGCATAATTGACATGCTGTAATTAAATATTTTATGAACATAGGCATCCACGCTCATTTTCCAGTTCCTAAACCCAGGGAAGTGCTGCTTCTTCGACTTGCAAAGCTCAGGAGGAGTCACAGCAATAAATTCCTCACGTGTTACCACAGCAGCAGAAGAGCCTTTCCCCTGATCAAACACTCTGGATCCCCCTTTACTGTCCCTGCTTTGGGGTGGGTGGCGAAGAAAAGAGGGAGAGGGGAGGAAATGCCCCTTCAGGTGTGGCTGCCTGAGCCCAGGCTGGAATCCTGAGGGATGGACAGACAGACAGGACCCAGACTCGCTCTGCCCAGCCCGGGAGAGGCAGCGCAGAGCGAGCGGCTCCAGCGTGTCCCGGCCTGTTCCTCTGCAGCTCTGGGGCTCCCTGTGCCTCAGTCTGCTCCAGTCCCACTCCCAGGCCCCAGCTGAAGGAATCCCAGCTGGAGCCTCTGCTCCCAGTGACTGATGGAGCCAGCAGAACCCCCCAGAGGTGGATTTCTGGCCCTTCCCAGGCCAGCACGCTCCTTGCGGAGCCACTCGAGCACTCAGCTGAAGAGATCTGTCTCCTCAAGGCTCGTGGCACAGCTCCTCTCTTCCCATTTCCCTTCCAGACCTGGCTCTGCTCTCCATGAAAAAGCAAAGAGTGACCAGCAGCTTTTTAATTTTCTTCCTCTCTCCCATCCCCAGCAATGATGCCATGCATGGAACACAGAAGGGCTATTTCCCACTGATGGATTGTGTCCTTAAGGAATGCCAACATGCTGAGGCCCTTTCCTTCAAGTATTGAAGTGTCTGGGCCAGGAAAGGCAAGGAGAGGGAAGACAAGGAAGGATGAAACGCTCTTGTCCCTTCAAAGTTTGGTTTACACAGGCAAAATTAAAATGCAAACTTTGCTGCTCCTGAGGACATCACTGGGATGGAGCTCTCCCAGCTGTGCCATGGAAAACCCCAAAATGGGCCCCTGTGTCCATCCAAGGGCATCAGGTATTCTGCACCTCCACCTCAGCTGTGCTGACTGAACTCTGCAGCCAGTGGCCCTTTTCCAGCTTCCAGAGGGACTACAACACCATACAACCACCTCCTTTTTCGTTCTGTAATTAATAGTATGGGGATGGTTTCCAATCAGACACACCAGGTAGTAAAAAGCACCTGCCGCACCTGGAGTTTCAGAAAAGGTTCTGGCACAAAAAACTTTGCTGAGTTTACAATCTCAGCTTCCAGATACACCTGCAGTGTCTGTTTCCTTTCCAGACTGTTGTGGGTTGGTGAGAAATTCATATTTGTGTGTTGCTGAACACACAACTGGTGCCTGAAAAGTCCTGGTAGGATCCAAATAATGTCAGGCAATTACTGATTTGTGACTGGAGGTGTTCACAGAGGAGGTTCTGCACCAACCTCAAAAAAATGGTGCTGTTTTTGCACCAAGGCTTTGCTGGCAAAGAGAAGGAGAAGGTGGCTGCATCCCAGCCCTGTGATACCTGCACAGGTAAGGGCAGGGAAATACAGGATCCTGTGCAGCGCC
>VZRX01019503.1:0-32703 GCA_013398075.1 Notiomystis cincta | reverse complement strand
GGGCAGGGCAGGGCAGGGTCTGGTCTCTGCCAGCCAGGTCCCAGCTCCCGGCCCTGTCACACAGCCAAACACCCACACAGCTCCCCACTAACTCGCCATGACCCTGCCATGGGATGTGAGAGATAACAGGAAGAGCAAAATTGAGAAAATGCATGGGGCAAGAAGAGCAGACTTTAATAACTGATGGAAAGGGGAAGAAACCAATTAATGCAAAGGCAATTGCACACTGCTAACTCCAAGCAGACCAATGCCCAGCCAGTCTCCAATCAATGGCTATTTTGAAGACCAAATCCCCATTTTTTATTGCTGAGCACAATGTTTGATGGTATGTGCAATCCCTTTTGGGCTGTTTAAATCAGCTGTCCCGGCCGTGTCCCCCACAGCCTGGCCCAGCCCAGGCTGTTTGCTGGTGAGTAGTGATGACAGAAAGGCTGCACCAGCCCTGCTCAGCATCAGCCAAACACACAGGGCTACAGTCTTAGCTCTGCTTTAGCCCCAGGCAAGAGACCACAGCCGTGGGCACTGGGCAGCGCCAGCCACGGGCTCCAGGATCCCCTTTGATCATTTTTTGAAAGCCAAAGTTCCTACAAATAATTCGTAAGAGCATAACAGATTCTGTCAAGTAATTTATACTACCAGCCATCCCCACTTGTCTGTTCTTAATAAAGTGCTGAACATGGTAAATGAAGTAGTTTATTCCAAATTAGTATCATATAGATGTGTAATTTAAATTATATAAAAAATGTGGCTTAGAAACATGTCTGAAGACAATAAAATTTACAGAGGAAAATCATTCCTGTGGTGTGTTGTTTGTTTAATATTTCTTCATAGTTTTCACATTTTAATTGGATTGTAGTAATTTAATCAAATTTTAGTTCCTTGGCTTAACATATTAAACCCCCAATTTTTAGAGGGGAAAACCCTCTGCTTTTCTCAGCTGTATTGTCTCATTTTAAAAAGAAACTATTGGCCATGTTAGAATGTTTGAAGTTATCTGGAATAATTGGATTAATAATTTCAATCTAGAGAGGAGGAAATTTTATTTATTGCATTTAATCAAGGTTCATAAATAACTTTGGAAAAGTATATACTTCCCAGAGTTACTGCAGAGAGTACACATAAAGGATCAGATTTTCTTTGGATCAGTAGAAAAAATTGGGAGACTGAGTACCTTCTGAGCAAAACTGTAAGCAAGTTGTATAATTGAAATTGCATTCTAAGTCCACATTTTATTTTTCTACGCTTTGTTTAAGGCAAAGGTTGTCTGGAGGAAAAAGAAAGGATTGAATATTATCATGTGGTAAGTATGGCAAATTTTTTTAAACAGTTTAGAACTCTACAGCTCATTTCTATTTCATCTTTTTAAATTCACTTTTAGAAAAATATTAGATAAGTCACCTGTTGTGAAACAGAATTCTCATTATGAGGTATACAAATTATCAAAGCAAGCTTTGTTCAAACTGTACACTTAGCACTGGATTCTCTGCAACACTTTGATCCCTTTCTTGTGTGAAAAGTGCACAAGTATCAGCCAAGAGTATGGATGGTTTATTTCATGATGCATCTTGTCTTTCAGAAAGCAGAGTAACTACCAGCTCATTACATCTACAAAATACCTTAGAATAAATAAGGGAAGAAATATTAGGCCTAACCAACCACAATAAAACCTGACCTTGACAACTTCAAGAAAGAAAACATCCCATAATTACACTATTCAGATACACCAAGCTTTTCAGAGGTCCTTTAAAGAGGCTAAATATCTACAGTTTATTGAAATTCAGTGGCATCTGTGGCTTCAACTCACATTGAAATCTCAGCTGACAACTTCACTTGAAAAAGGAAAACAAACTGAGATGTAACAAACAGATTTCCATTTACAATGAAACTGACACAAAAATATCTTTTTTTTTACCGGTGGAGTGCTGAAAATGTAGAAAGATGAACCCTTCAGGGCCAGAAACTTGAATTTGTAGAGCTGAGATGAATCTGTTCCTTCAAGTCTTTCATTTACCCATCCCATATGTATGACCTGTAAAAGAAGATAATTGAAAATTAAAGTTCTCTTTTTCATTTTTACTGGAACTATTTCACATTTGTCTTCTGACCATTTCCATATTCTTGAAGCATACATATCATGGCAGTGTTTCAGAAGTCCTTGAAGAGACTGAAACTTGTAGTTCAGGAGGTCTGAATCTTATCTGAAATACTACCTGTTTTAAAAGCCACCTATGCAGGTCAAAGCAGACTCTCATGTGAGGCAGCAGAAAACCTACATGGACTGAAGTAGTTCAGCAGTTTATAAAAACCATAATACCTTATCTATAGCAGTGTCAAAACTTGGACATATGGGCATTTCTATTACATGTACCTCTAAAGAAATACCTCTAAAAAAATCACTAGATTTATCTGAAATCAAACAGGTTTCACCAGGCTCATGTTTGCAACTGTTAGCAAACTCTTTGTCACACTTGTCTTTCAGAGTTTATACACTTTTTTCATATGCACTTTATCACATTTATGTTTTTGAAGAATTAGATATCAAATGCAGTGATTACACAACATTATCAGTGTTACAATGAGTGCCTTTATTTTCCAGTTAAATTAATGCTAGGAAGAAATGAAAAGAAGAAGTAAAACTGCATGCTTCCCTTCTGAGGTAAATACAAATTTATAAAGGAATGCCATAAATAATAATGCCATAGTGTGGTGGCAGAATATCATGAATGTAGTTACTGAAAAATAATAAAGCAAAAAACATACTAGACTCCATTTTGCACACATTAAGAGGAATATATTGCTCCTGAAACAGGTACTTAAATCTAGAGTGAGTGACCAATCTGAACATAAAAGCATTGCTGAGCAGCTTGCTCATTTTCAACTAAGGCTACACTTACAGACAGTGATGAGTTACACAGGGCAGAAATGCCAGCACACTGGCTAATGGTATAGATGAATGCTCATACTTATATCATGGAAACCTCACAAAATGTTTTCTAATGTTGGTATTTAATGCATTAATTAAATCTTTTGTCAATCAATTTATAAATAAATTAATAATAAATCAGTATGTTGAGCCAGACAATTCTTCTCTATACTGTTTTATTGAGCTGCAGAGTTAACATTTTAAGGGGATCTAAGAAAAAGCACAGTAAATATAACAGCCCTTCCAGTTCTTGATTTGTTATTCTGTAAATTTAGAAACTCTCATCAAAACATTGTTTTTACAGAAGTTGGCAAAAATATAGAACCAAGATGTTTAGACACCACATTACTTAAAAAAAAACCCCTATATTATTGTTGATATTCTACTAAAATGATATATATTCAGTTTATCAGGGTCTTAATATCAAATAATGCATACAAAAAGTATGACATCCAATAAAATTTTAGGGTTTTTTACTTTCTTTCTACATATCTTTCTTATTGACTGGTTTATTTAATGGTCATTTAGACCTCAGAAATGGACAAAGAATAATTATTCAGTTCAACAAAAGTCTGTATGGAACAAAAGCAAACAAGTATTGTTACTCAACCTGTCTGTGGTTTACTGGGCTGCTGAGATTTTAACTGGATCTCAGTATGTGGGTGGGAATGTTAGTCCTGGGATAAAAACTATTCTGTTTTTCGGATTGAAACCCGTCACTTGAAGTTTTCAGGAGTGCTCAAAAGGCAGAATGCTACAAACTGTCCCATTCTCAGCGTTGCTTTTGCTGCTGTTTGAAAACTTCCTGTACATAATTCATATATTATTAAATTTCTAACATGCTCTAATACACTTTCCAGAAGTTCCTGTAAGAAGAAAATGAGCAATGGCACTCATTACCAGGAGATAAAACAAGTCAGTAACAAAATGTAATCCAATCATAGCAGATAAATGAAAGCTCTTATTTGCACTTATTGTTTTCCTACAGTAATAAAGCATCTAGATGCTGCAACGGCTGGAAATTTAATGTGTTAAATTTAATAAATCAGTCAGTACATTTTGTGTATAGTACTTTTAGTTAAATACTTATGAAAAGTAAATGATACAAAACACTCAGGAGGGAATTGAAGAAAGAAAATCAAGTAGATCTCTATGTATGTATGACACATCAGAGCAGACAGATACACTTATCTAATTAAAGAGGGATAAGAATCTACAAGAGATGCCAGACTGATCTGCAAGTTAAGAAGCAGGGTCATACCATGAGGCACAATGGAACTATAACAAATCAGGAATGTGAAGAGAAGTGTATCTTGAGGTACCTTAAGTCATTTTTTGGGTCCTTTCCAAAACAACTAATAGATGGCATATTGGGGCTATTGGGGCAGGAGTGGGAGGGGGGCAAGCAGTGCCTACACATATTTACAGTTTAACTAAAAATAAAAATAGAATTGGAATATTGTAAGTTTTGATACATTACATTAATGGTTCCCATCAGTTGCATTCAGTTATGTCTCAATGGCTACGAGAGAGCAAACTATAAAGGAACTTGGAAATTATGACACTCAAGTGTTTTATGTGCTTTGGTTCAAGAATGAAATTTAAAACTCCAATCTGGGCACAGTTTGAACACCACAAATAGCAACATATCCATACTAAGCTGAAGGGAACTATGAAGAGAGATATGCATCTGAATTCATGTGTCTTCTCAGGCATTCTGCCTGGGCAAAATTTAGACTACAAGTCCTTTAGAGTAGTGATAATAGTTTCTACTCTTTATTTGCCTGTTTTAACAAGGAGGCTGGTAAATTGGACATGATGTCTCTCACCTTTACTCATTAAAACCTTCTTGTTCAAGTGAGGATCCAAAGCACAATGAAGACAGCTACCACCAGTAAGTTGCCTTACTGGTTATGCATTCTTATATTCTAGTAGATCAGTAGCACTATTTATGCAGCAGGAACTAACCAAAGAAAAATAGAAAACTCATTCACAACTTTATTTTGTCTAATATGTCTTCTCTGTATTTTAGCAATATTACAACAATAATAACAAGTGGAAAATAAAGAAATCATTTCAAACTATAGCTGTTTAGGTGACAGAGTGTATTTACCTCACAGCATAGCATATTAGCTGACTAGAGGTTAAAAATTTATTTTTTAAGTGGTAGTTCTTCTGTTAGAGTAGGTTTTTTCATTTGAGGATCTGAGGTGCCAGAAAAAGTCTCTGAAGCAAAGAAAGGTAATTTCATTAGGAAATGAAAAACTATCCTCCCATATAAATTAAGTTAAAAAAAATTACCATTTTTTACCAAGATCTCAATTCCATCTCTATGTGGTCTCTTTATGCTTAAAGGAATTTAGTCTTGCTCCCCTTCTACAGGTGTAAGTTGTAAAACTATAATCTTCAAGAATCTAACTTTTCCAGACTAACCTTTAGGATAAAGTAACTTTATTGCTATATGTTATATTTTTAAAAACATTTTTCTCTGTTTTGAGAAAAAAAATAGCATGACAAAAGAAGGTAAAATGGTCTTTCAAGGGTTCTAGCAAGACAATGGTGGATGAACCAAACCTTTCTAAAAGAATTTACATCCCCAGATCACCATCAAGTCTTTTCCAGCCACAACCTCTTCAGTTTTTCCAGTCTTTTACATATACTTAATTATTCTTGCATATATACTGTGTTCTAATTAGCATCAACCCTGGTTTTCAGACTATTCTTCAATATGGCAAGATCATTCATGTGTTTAACATGATATTTTAAAGCTTAATGTCTGCTAAATTAGTAGGCTTACTTTCTCCAATGCACCATAAAGGCAGTATTCAAGGCAACTGGATCCAGGCCAGACCTCTTCAGCACTTCTAGTCAGTATGTCAGTTCTGAAAGTGAACCATCTTTACCTAATGTTGGATTAACCAACAAAATCTGTACAACCAAATCCGTATAATACTTGTTTAAAACATTTTAATGTCAGAAGTTGTCAGAAACCTTGCTGGAATCAAGATATGTTGCAGCATCTTCCTGTCACAAATCCACAGGATATGTTACGTGGTTGCAAGAGAAAATTAGATTGGCTATCACTATTTTTTATTGACAAATCCTTCAGGGCAGTCATTTGTTATCTTTCTGCTCCACACAGGTATTTTGTTTATTAATTTCAAATTTCTTTGCAGAGATTGAATTCTAATTGACTAGTCTCTAGCTGTACAACCTCTCCTTCTTTATTCAATTAGCAACCATAATGTTTGCCCTTTCCTAATGTTTAGATATGTCACTTGGCAGACACAAATCCCCTGAAATAATCATGATAAAAGTTTAAGTCTTAAAAATATAAAAAACTACCCAGCAAACAAACAAAAACTTTTGAAATTATTGCAATTATTTTTACCTAGAGGGAGAGAGAATTGGCTAATTTACTTTCATAAAAAATAAAGATCAATCCAGCAGTATGTATTTTTGGAAAACTGAGTCCCAAATCTGACAAAGAATCAAGTGCTTTCAAATCTCTAGAGTATTATAATAAATTATATAAAGCAAAATCAAAAGTCATGATGCTTAGATGCTGTGTGTTTCATCATTGACACAGGTTACATAGACACTTAGAACTAGATCTTCATCAGAGGCACTTATTTAATACCTTTCAAATTTGTGTAATACCTGAATATTTCTTAAATTCTTGTAGTTCTTCACTTGGAGTAACTATCATGACATGTCCTGGTATAACTAGAACTCACCAAACAATTTCCACTGACAGTCTGGGATTTAGCTTTGGTGGAAATAATTTCCAATAGGCAGTTTAAACGCAAACACCCTGCTTTGTGGGAAAAAGGAATTTAAAAATGTGGAAGTAGCTGGCCCAATTAATGTCATGACCTGGTACTCTTTATTTTAACAGTATAAACATAGCAGTAACAACTACAACTTCTACTACCTCGCCTAATACCTCTAACTTTGGGTCATAGACAGAGGGCAAAGTGATAGAATCCAAAAATTATAGAATATTCTGAGTTGGAAGGGTTCCACAAGGATCATCAAAGTCCAAATTACGGCCCTGCACAGGCCAAGAATCACACCATGTTTGTTTGACATCTTTTGGCAAAAAGACCCATAAACCCAATTGGTTTAGACCTAAACCCCAATATCTTAGTCCTTTCCCATTTTCTTTATTTAAATACATACAGAATTCATTATATTCTGGAGCAGTTTGCAGTAAAACGAGTCAGAGGCAAGATAAAAGACAAAGAAAAGAGTCAGGTTTAACAAAGTTATTTTTTACATTCTTGATGACCCTGAATCCTAGTTTGTTAATGGTCTCTGAAAAACAGAATCTGAATGAAACCTATCCACATCCAACCTTCTCCCTTTATGAAAGATTAAGCTGGACTCTAAAAGCAATGAAGAAAACTCACCGCAGGCAACACAGTAATGAAACTCCACGGACCTGTTTAATTCTTCAGGAATGTCCATACTCAAAAGGGAAGATAAATTTGCAGCTATCACCAGTTTTACTTCAAGGCAGTTCTTCGAGCGACCTTCAATTTCTTAAGGTTATCTTTTCTCTAAATTTTAAATCAATTGGCTTAATAAGAGCTATTCAGGTCTGTGCAAATATTATGTAACTGACACTAATAGGCTTCATTAATCTAGGACAGAACAAATCCTCTCTGCTTTCAGTTATCATTGCCAAGTTTTATATGATGCCTTTGTGATATAGCTACCTGAGAATTCACACTTGGATTGCTTTTAAAGCAAATTTTCACAGGACATATAAAGTCCGAGTTGTTCACAATTGCTCCTTTAATATTTTTATGTTTTCAAGTTTTGTTTACTGACCAAATTCATTATAAACTTTTTTTTTTTTCTCCTCACTTTTTGTCAGAGAACACTCCAATGTTCACTGATGTCAGTTCTACCTTAAATTTTGAACTTCTGAAATTACAGTCCTAATTGTATTGTTCCTTCTTTTCATACTTGGAACGGAAAAAGTGGGATAGATTTTTACTGCCTAACTTTAGGCACCTACTTTAGATGGTATGCTGAGACAAGTCAAGATAGCAAAAGTGGCTCCTCTAAAGTGTGATTTAAAGCACTGATACCAAGTTTCCCACTTGAACAGCTCTCTAGAACAGAATAAGTTTCTGCACTGATTATTTAGGCAGTTTATGGAGACTAGCCCATTTATTTAGGAAATCAAATTATATATCTAGTGATATGTATATAGTTGTAAGACTGCCCCAAAATTTTTTCAAACTTGACGAAGAGTATGTCTTCCTTTTTCCAACTGAACTCATTATGTGTGCCCAAACTGGTAAGAAAAAAATTTGAATAGTTACTAAAGTACTTGCAGAAGACAGTTTATCCAACCAAAGATATCCAAATCAAATATCTTTCCCCTGGCATTCATAATCACCTGCCTTTCATATTGGTTTAATTAATAATTAAAAGCCATGGAAAAGAGAGTAATTAAATTACAGAATTATAGAACAGTTTGGGTTGGAAAGGAAGTCAACCCCACTGCAAGAAGCAGGCACATCTTAACTAAATCAGATTGCTCAGAGCTCCTCTAACTTGACTTTGAATGTTTCCAGGGATGGGCAACCTTAATGTAAGAAAAACTTCTTTATGGCTAAACTAAATCAACACTCTTTCGGTTTAAAATTATTACCTCTTGTCCTGTCCCAATATGTTCTGCTAAAATGTTTGTCCCAGTCATTGTTATAGTCCCTCTTTAAGTTCTGAGAGGCTGCAATAAGGTCACCCTGGAGCCTTCCCTTCCCCAGGCTGAACAGCCCCAGCTCCCTCAGTCTCTCCTCATAGAGGTGGTGTTCCACCCCTCTGATTATCTTTGTGGCCTCCTCTGGACCTGTTAGAGCTGGTCTGTGTCCTTCTTATTTGGGGAGCCCCAGGGCTGGATGCAGAGGTAGAGGGGTGTCACAAGAGCAGAGCAGAGGGGCAGAATCATCTGCCCTGACCTGCTGGCCACTCTACTTTTGATGCAGCCCAAGACACAGTCGGCTTTCTGTTCCCCAAGTCCTGCCTGCCCTTCAAGTGCCTTATCACAGCTTCTAGGAGGATCTGCTCTGTGATCTTCCCAGAAACAGGTTAGTTGTTCCTGGGTTCCTCCTTTCCATCAGTTTTAAAAATGGGTGCAATTTTTTCTTTCCACCTCTCACCAGGCACTTCATCTGACTTCTATGACTTTCCAACCATCATGGAGAGTGACTTGGCAACTATATCAGACAATTCTCTTAGGATTCTGGGATGCACCTCATCTGGTCCTATAGATTTGAGCATGTTTGGGTTCCTGAAGTGGTCAAAAATCTTCGCTTACAGTGGGAAGGACTTTGCTCTCCCATCACCCATCTTGCAGTACAACCACTAGTCAGTTTTAAAACTGACTAGATATGTATATACAAGCTCTACAAATTTTCCAACAATGTAATCACAAGAATCAAAAAAAAATTGGATAATGTAATGGAAATCTTACCTGGTCGGAGGGAGAACAGCATTTATTTGCCATTTTCATCTATGAAAGAGAAATGGAAAAACACATAGAGTTATTATTATGCTGAAGAGTTTCTGTGATGCAATTAGCATTAATTGACTAGCTATTGAATACTATATTAATACTTCCAAATTATATTTGTAAGATATTTTATCACTCATTGCTTAAATACTACTTTTTATTATTATAGTGAATTTTCAAAACCAAGGACTTGAAAGACAAAAGCCTATTATCAGAGTTTTCCTAAATACCTCATAAAGATTTGCATTTTTGAATTTCACTTTACCAGTCTAAGTGAAAATACTATACTGTACTGTAGATGTCTCATTTAGGTCTCAGTTAAACAATTGCATAGGCAGATTCTTAAATGATGTCTGTAATTAATTTCCTTGTGAAATGATGACTCTATAGTATAAGATGTATTTAAAAATGAAAGGAAAACTGCACAGGCTTTCCTCTTAGTTTACTCTTCAAAACAAAGTTTTTCCTCTTTGTTTAGGTAATGAAGAATTTTGTTAATTTTGACTTTTCTCTGGCAGTCATAGTTTGCATAGATGAGTGGTGGACAAACACTGATATATAATTTCTTTAAAGTGTAACATTTTTTAAAGTGTAATATTATTAGGTGTAGATAAGAATCTAGAAAAAAAATAGAGTGGAAAACCAGACTTCCCTACATGCTAGGTGTAAGCTGAAAACTGTCCTGTAGTTGATGAGTACTTCCAAAGGACCTTGTTGCCAAAAAGCCTGTTTTATTAGAAATGAAAGACTTGTGATGGAAGACCAAAACCCTCCACCTATGCACAGGGAAAACTACAACTGCCATAGGAAATGAGGAGAGAAAATCCAGGGCTATTTCTTGTATCCTGGGCATACCAGATTTGTAAGATCAAATCTGTGGATGTAACTCAGTTAATATGGTGATGCCATTGACTGATGTGGTGGGTTGACTCTGGCCACTACCTGAGCACCTGCATAGCTGCTCACTCCCTTCTCCTACCAGCAGGAAGAGTGAGAGAATAGGAAAAGCAAAAGCAACAAAACTTCTGAGTCAAGATGAACAGAGCTTAAGTGAAAGAAACCAGAAAAATTCAAGTGATATAAATGCAATCACTCTCTGCCTCCCAGAAGCAGGCTCTAAGCAACAGCCATCTCAGAAGACAAACCCACACCTCCTTTCTCCACTATGTCATTTCACTTGCTGAGCACAATGGTGTGGAATATCTTTGCCCATTTTCAGACAACTGTCCCATCCGTGTCTCTTCCTAATTCCTTGTTCCATCCTTTGCTGAGGTGGGTGGGGTGTGTCAGAGTGAGTAAAAGTCAAAGCCTTCATCCTGCGCAAGCATTGTTCAGCACCAGTCAAAACACTGGTGTGTTATTAACACTGTTTTAGCCACAAATACAAAACATAGCATCTGCTGCTGTGAAGAAAGCTCCTCCCACCCCAGCCAGACACAGTACACCTGTATGGGCCAACAAACTTCGTATTATAGCAATGACACAGGCCTCAGGATGTGTTAGGATCTATACACACACACACACACACTTGCACCTAACAGATGACAATAACGAGTCACTGTCCTCCACAGAGTGAAGCGTCTATGATCATGCACAAAATGACCTCAAGACAAAAGGCAGTGTAGAGGGGTAGGATGACAAGAGGAGTCTTGACTGGATGGACTGAGGGTGATAGCAATGCTCAGGGCTCTAGGAGCTCTCTAGTCCCTCCTAATCCATCATGGACCATCAGGGCTTCTTCTCCATCACACGGTCACTCTTGCAGCCCTTTGGAACTGAATTGTGCAGTTAAACAGTGCAGGTGTGCTGGTGGGTCAGACAGCTGGGAGTGACTGAGGGTCTGAGGTAGAGGTGGCCAAGCTGCTGGGAGCCTGGGGCATCTGCCAGGCCTGGCTGTTACCTTGGGCTGTGTGTTAGGAGATCCTGCCAGGCTCTTGGAATGGCCCTACCAGCTCCCTGCCACCCTAGAGGAGGAGCAGGGGCTACCACAACAGAGGCAGGTCACAGCCTACAGATGCTGGTACCTGCATCTCAGCACAGACAGGGAACAACAACGAGGATGGAATGGAAATTCAGCTGCTGAGCCAAGAGAAGGGGCCCAGCAAGGCTCCTTTCAGGTCATGCACACAGGTGTGCCCTCCTCAGCCTGGCACAACTGCAGGGCTGCATTGTGCCAGAACTGGCCTGGAACACTGGCTGGGAGAAGAGGTGGCTGAGCTTCTTGGTGCCCTTGGGACCCCATCAGCAAAAAATCAGCCAGAACTCAAGATCCTCATTCTCTAACTTGGTTAATACAAATTGGTGACATGCCTGGTGTTGCAGAAGGAAGCAGACCTCACCAGTCTGATTTGGTGGTGGGCTTAACCCTGCTAGAGCAGTTGTGCAGGACATAATGAAAAGACACCTGGAATACTTCAATGTCATATTGCCCATAATCGAGTCCAGTCTTTCTCCTGTGCCTCAGACACAAATACATACACAAAGTAACTATACAAAAGCCATGTTTATACACACAGAAAATATGATTTCCTTTAAGTGTTCAAAACCATACTCAATATTATTACTATAGCACAAACCAGTGCAAGAAAACGGGTTCAGATGTGCCTGGAAAAAACTGGCCATGCAGGTTTTCTGCACCATGAGGGGAGAGTGTTGTGAAAAGTGTCCTCATAACCAGCTCAGCTTCCTGTTGGTAAGGATAACAGGGAAGAATGCTTTGGACTCTGCAGCTGTTCACTGCCCAGACAACTCATTCCCTAGGAGGCTGCAGCCCCGATGTAGCTGTGGGGAGAGGAAAGATCACTTCTATATCACACTGCATCCCAGTGTCACAGGGCTGAGGAGGAAGTGTGAACTCTTCACATCACCTGGCACCACCTGTGCCCTTCACATGTCTCCACAGCTGGTGCAGACAGACAGGAATACAAATGGGATGCATTTACCTTGCTGGCAGTGCATGAGCTCCCAGCAGCAGTATAGAAATGCGAGCTGGAGACAGCAGGGGAACTAAACCAATAAAAACCTGGGTCTGCAAAGACTGCAGGCAACTTGGAAAGGGAACTATGAAGCAAATTGTAATTCCTACACTCTGTTCTAAATGAATACATACGGGGCAGGAACTGAAATGATTCAGAGCCATTTAGCTCAACCTAAATAACCTCCCAGGCTGGGATTTATCTCACATATACCAATATTCTGTTTCTAGAAAATAGTGAGAATCAAGGATCTTGACAGGCACCTATTCTTTTCCTAGCTGTATTAGTATGCTATGTGAATGCTTACTGCTTGTCTAAATTTAGGGGATGTGGGTCCTATCCTTACAGACTTCCCTTTACAACTTCTATAGTTTGAACTGTAGTACTCTCAACTGGAAATTTTTGCATTTAAAACAAGAAAAAACAGCAATGAAGAAATATTATGTGTTTTCACACTGGGAACAGAATTGTTTGTACAATCACTGTGGCAGTCGAATTTGTGTACTGCTTCCTACACACAAGAATTTCATTTCCATCTACAGGTACCTCACATTCTGCTGTGTAAAGAAAGCAAGGCTTTCCCAATCTTCTTTCTTTTCTTTTTTTTTTATGTATGATTAAAGTTCATATTTCATAAGTCTCTCCCTATTACAACAGTAATTTCACATGACTGCAATACAGAATATCACCCAGATACGTGTTTACATTAAGAAATAAAAGAGGTTTACAGACTGTGACATATACAATTAAAAAAGCTGTCATGGGCATAAATGTGATCTGAATTAATAACCCTACTTTAATATCAAATTTTAAGTTTCTACCATCTTCCAATGAAAGTGCTGGAATGATTTATAAAAATAATAAATAATGTTTAAAGTGGAACAAGTGCATCATAACTTGTTCTCTTACCTGCTTATGACCTACCCATTTATTTATGATTTTTTTTTAAAAAAGTAACACCATTGGAGTATACTGGGGAAAAAACACAAAACCTTGAGAAAGTTATAAATATAAGAAACAAATCTGTATAATGTAAATGAACTGACAGCATTATCTTTATATATATATATATCAGGTGCTTCTACTGATTATGACTAAAGTTATGTTCAGTGCTATATTTCAAAGAAAAAAATTAAGATCCATGAGAAAACCTGCATATATCTAATAGCTGTCAATCTGACTGGTAAAAAACAGAGAGAGAAATATAAATCATCCCAAAGACCTTTCTCCAAAAAATCATAGCCATCACAGCATTGTCACTTCAGCCTACAAAAAACCCTGAAGAAATTAAGGAGCAGTGAGAAGCACATGCACATTAACTATTTTCCTGTGCTTCTTGTTTCATCATGGAGGATTTGTCAGTTTCTGTTACCTCTCTTCCCTTCAACTGCACCTCCTTCTGTGATAAAAGAGGTGTGTGAAGAAATAAATGTGAGGTGCTTATTCACCTGTATTTATTTCTGCCAAAGGTCAATGTAAAAAGCTTTGAGATCATTGAAAATGGGGATTGAATCACAAAAAAAAGATGATAGGGTAGTTCCATGCTCGTAGAAAAATATGTGAAAAAGCTATGTGAAAAGTGTGTGAAAAAACAAGAATACGAACAGAGAGATGAGTAATTTGGGGCAAGGGTCCTCAGAAATAAAAGTAAATGCATGTTGCATATAAAGCTGACTGTAACTAGGAGATTTTCTGAGCTACAAAGCATGCATCAGCAATGAGGGCTGAAAAGACACCCGTACATTTTTCTCCATGTTGCAGCATTCCCTGTGCTCCTCTGTCATCTAAGAACTAAGTCCAGGCTGGTATCAGAATCATTATTTCTCAAGTACCAAGTAACATTCTCTAAATGTGCTAACAAACAGGGGCAGCAATCCTATGCAGTGACAACTTCTCACATCTCCACTGTTGAAAGATGACTCCTCCTATACACTCGATCCCCAGAGAGCTAGCCTTTGTATAGAAGTTAGATGTTTCAGTACTTCAAAAGAGTAGTCTGACATTAGCAGAAGTGTCACATTGTGGCAGAGCTATTTTTGCACTACCTGCATTAGGACTGTCTCCTGGCATCAGCAGGAGATCTGACAAAGAGCTGCTGAACATGACTGTATTAGGGTAAAATAAAAAAATGAAGTATATTAGGGTAAAGTGATACAGAAAAGATTGGGTGCACTGTACAAAAACAATTAATCCCTATTAGGAGCTCTTTAAGAATTAAAATTCTAAGAGAAATTATACAAAATATTATGCAAATATGCAGGACAAACAATGTCTATAAGAGTAGCACAAATAGGCACAGTTTAAGAATGACTAAAGTATGAGAAATGTTACTAAAGCCATGAAACAAGTACCAGCAAAACAAAAAGTAAGAATGTGTGGCAGTAAAGCATGAATAATGGTAAGCATTGCTTAAAAACCTTGTACTGGCTCAGGTAAATCCTTACCTTATGATTATGGCTGACATTATGCCAACAGTATTAGCAATAAAGTCCATTGTGACCATGTATCTAGTGATTAATTTCCATACTGAGATGATGGCATGGGACAAAATAGGAAATCAATAATTTAAATACTTGAAGAAGCAACTGAACTTCGAGTCAACAAGTACTCATGAAAATAACCCCTAACCAGATAAGGAACTTTCTGAAACAATTTCTGAGTGAATAGTGATTATCTTTGCTCCTGGAGAATGGGGAGACACTCTACAGAGTGGAGGAGTGCAGAAACAGGAAGAAGCTCTGAAGGAATTACAGATTCATTGCCTAATGTCAGTGTCAGAGGTATGATAAGAAAAGAATGATTTTTTGAAATGATAAGAATAAGGTAATAAAAAGGATTCCAGGTGGACTTTCAAGAAGCCTAATTCAAAGCACTGTGGACAGTGGTCTGTGTTTTCTGGCTGCCCAGAGGCAGTGACTTGTCCAGCCTCACAATCTTTGTCTTAAAAATAGTTTGCAACAAAAGGGATTCCCACTGACTACTGCATCTCCCCTTCTGATGATCAGTAATTAAAGAAATGCTCTGGCCAGACCTTTCCAGTTGTACCACAGGCTGCACGCCTGACAAAACCTGTAAAGTTACTGTCCAAGCAAAAAGTTTACATGCTTGTAACTCACTAAGAACACAAAACATGGACATTCATCACCACTTCTGTTTCTCAGGCCCTTCCTGACAATTATATGAACATCAGATGGACTACTTTGTTGATGGAATTCACTATTAAGAGACAGTGGAGAAGACTAATGAAAGTACCCAGATTGTAATAAAATATTGCTGCCGACAGATTGCAGCACAGTGAAGACACCATGTCAGGACACATAGTTACTACACAAAGTCCTTTGAAACAAACAGACTAGCACTCTACAACTAATAAAAACTGCCTGCTTTTATTTTTATTCTTATTCACTTATATCCTTGGAGTGGCTTTTATTCAGTGAATTTCTCTAGAAAGAAAAAAAAAAAGCTTAGTAACTATGAACTGGAATTGCTCTAGAAATATTGCCATACACTCTCTTAGAATTATCAAATAATAATACCCTGTACATTATGTGAGTCACTAAATATAGAGTATTTAAAAAGAATGTGTCATAAGCAAAAATGTCTGATATTGTCAAAGAGATTGCTTAAGAAACTGAATATTTTAAAAGAATTAATGGAATAAATGAACTATTATGATCAAATGTGATTCATGTCGCTTTTGAAGACTAGGAAAATAAATTAAATTTTAAGTCTTTTAACCAATAGTCTTATAGATTTATGTTGAAATCTAATACAAATTCTACATAATATAATCTGGAGACGTAAGCAACAGTTTAGAGAACAAAGCACAAATTAAAGTCAGGCTACTAAATCATAATTTATGAAAGAAATTACAGATTCAACACATGTAGAGAAAAAAAAGATTAAAACCTGCACAGGCAATTCTTTCAGGGACAGCTGCTCTATTGTATTTTCATCACTGAATTTTACCATTTCTTAAAGACAAACATATTTTCAAAATTGTATATTATTGAGTTCCCTATTTAACTTTATGGTTAATTCTGTAATTATCAATATTTTTTGCTTCTCTTTGTTGGAATAATAAATGTGCTGTCCAAATAGTAATTTCCTGTTTTCTGGGGATTAGTTAATACTTCTGCTTGTAAAGGCAATTGTTACTTATTAATTTACAGGAATAACTTAAAATAGCATAAGCATCTTTATATCTCTAGGAAGTGACATGGAATAATATGATCTTAAATAAATCAACTCTGAGACAACTCAGAGACGTAAAATTACTGTCTCTCAGTAAGCCTCTGTAAATCATACTTCACTAGCTACAGAATTTTCACATGCTTGTTTCAAAACCAACAAATGCTAATTTCAAGCACAGTTTAATTACTAACTGTAAATTATTAATTTACATTTATAAAAATGTAAAAATGAAATATTTGGTCACATCTAAAGCTCTGTGAAATTACTGGTATGGATAAATATTTTGACCTAAAAGTCTTTAAAATGATAAATGTAATCTGATTTTCTACTGGTCTCTGTTCTATGCTAACACTGCAAGCCTTGAAAACTTCTTGATACTTTTGATCAGGCAATCTCTCCCTGCTTTTTCCTTTCTCCTTTTCCTCCCCATACCCAAGCATTTTATATATTGTACTTAAAGGTGAATTGGTTTTTACACTTTGAAAGCTAGAAATAATTTTACAATAGCATAAAGAAGAAAATATGCAGAAAGTAACATACATTTTGAAGTGTCAAATCACTGATGTTAGTTGACATTGCTCTCAGCCAGTCAGCACTCTCCTGGGCTGTATAAAACTGAAGTATCCCAGTACTAACTCCATCGAGTGCCAGCACTTCAAATGCATTAGATCTGCAGTAAGAAGAAATATATCCGTAAAGGAAGATACGTCAGTTTTCTGAAACTGCCCAATATTTATCAGATTTTTATGCCTTTTGACAAGTTTTTGAGTGTTTATTTACCAATCAATAGAAAGGCAACAAAACCAAGGATAATAGGGCAGTACCAAGAGCAACATATTCAATAAGTACTTTCTCTGTACCAATATATACATGTGCTGATGATAATTTACTTCCCCTGGGTATACATATTATGTTCATAATTACTGAACTTAAGGTAGTGTATTCAGGAAATATGCATTGGTTCTTCTTGGAAAAAAAAATTAGTGTTTTTTTAAACCAAAATGCCTATTTTGTCTATTGCATTTTGGCTTCATTTACTAGGAATGTATGAAAATTCAAAGCACTGTCTTCCCTAGCTTTCATTTCTTGGATTCCTATACTTTTCTATGTATCATTCAAAGCTATGTTTACTTTAAGCTCTTTTATGTCATAGGCATTTGAAAAACATTCTTAAAAATTTCTTCAAAAAAATTTCCTTACTTTTCTCAAAACAGCACAGGCACAGCCTAATGTGCAATTGCATTTTATTAACTTTTAGTGCAACTTTTATGTGTTTATAGCAACTTTATTCTGCAAATGCCAATGCTTTCCTTTCCTTACTATCTGCAGTAAGTTAGGCATTGTGTATGTACCTATGAAATTCCCTGCACCTGGATGCTGGTGGGATGTGCTTTTATAACTCTTAACTCTTTCCAGTAGGAACAACAAAAGCTTATTAGGCAGTGGCATGGAAGAACACTGGTCTAAATTTTTAAAAAGTGACACACAACAGTTGCAGTAACTAAGCTTCAGAAAGATACCCAGATCATTTAAATGCCTATGATTGCCAGGAGATTTTAGTTATACACTATTGTGAAAGACAATTATAATTATCTCAATGAACGTGCATATGTTTCTTTTGTGTATAATACAGAGAATATCGCAGCTAACTTCTACATTTGTAAATTAAATATTTATACCTATATACTATATTGCTCCATTCCTGGTACCAACCTAGAAGAAAGCCAGCTACTGAATCAGAATACTGCTCTGTGAAGTTGCTGAGTCTTGCTAGAGTTCTCTGATTAAGGTGAAGTCTTCTACTGTTTAATTGATGATACAGGTCAACATTCAAAATTACATATAGAGCTTAATGGGCAGTTATGTATTCCTGACTTACCAAAAAAGTTATTAACCTAACCTTTGTCATTTGAAGGGAGTTTGATGGTGATCATGAATACTGAACTCTATATACTTGCTAAAAAAAGTGATATAAACTACCCATCATACACAATATAAATAAGACAAAATATTTGAACATATATTTATGAGATGCTTTGCTTTTAAAGGAGTTGTAAAGCATTGTCTTTTCTGTTTGCAAAAATTAATGTGCTTGGCCTGAAGACTTAAATATGTATCATCTGATTGCCTGTTTTTTTTTCAAGATTGAATGAATAATCATGGTAACTACTAAACCTTGATGGCAATGGCACAATTCTGTGTCACTTTCATTTTGGCAATCTCTTTCACCTCTTCAGAAAGAAAAGATAAAAAAATTTCCTTTTATTGCCTTCAAGTAAACTGAGTAAAATAATCACTCCCAAGCATATTGTTCTTTTTACCTAAGGCTTTGACAAAGATCCCAACAGTACTGTAATGAAATGATTTATGGTATGATCTCTTCAGCATCCCACTGAGACAGTGAGAATCTGTCAGCTCTTATGCACTGATACACTTTGGAGCCTGGAAACAGACCTAATTTAATGCTGTGAGGAGAAGTCATTCACAATGCCCATCTTAGATACCCAATTCAAACACCAAAGCTAAGATGCCAGGATCCTTACACAGCAAGAGGACTGCCCAGAGCATTTAAGAGAGCCAAGCAGCAGCATGTGCTCTCTATAGAGCCACAGGGGGCCAAGACACTAACTCAGCTTCAGCAGACACACAAAGACCTGAATGCCTCATCCCAGCAGCACAAGGTCACACAAGTGGCTGATGAAAGACCACAGAAGGGAACTCCTCAGTTAACAACTGATGCAACCAAAACAGGGAATCACAATTTTATTATAAAAATTACCCAATATTTTATCATTTGAAACATGGTGCTGGTGATAGTGTGTATTACACTAAAATCCTGTTGTTCTTTATCTTATGATTATATAGTGATCAATTACAGACAGTTAATTATATTCAATATTCATCTAGAGATCTAACACTTCACTAACAGGATATTTGCACAGAATCAATTAGGGTGTGAATGATCCTGCAAGTTCTTTAGTGTAGCCTCCTCACTAACTTTCTTAAAATACAAATCTTTTCCACAGGAAGACCAAAACTGGAGACAGAGGGAGCTACCTCAGGTGTGGCTCAGGAATACAAGTAGATGAGAATAGATGAGAACAACCATTTCCCTTGAGTTGTTGACTGTTATTGGGAATGCAGTCCCTTATATGGGACTTTATGCCTGAATGTGTGCTCAGCTGACTCCTTTCTGCCAAGATGCCCAAGCCCTTCCTGCAGAGCTGTTCCCTCGCTCCAGCACACTGACACCAGGACATCAGAGCTCAGGCTGGTTCAAGGCTCCTGTGTGCCAGTGGTGGTCACATTACCTGGCACACGAGACTGACACCTTTGGGGCACTGCTGTCCCCACTGTGCTGACTTGGCAGGAAGGTGGTTTTACCAGAAAGCAGATCAATGTAAAGGACATAGGATAAAAAACAGCCAAGGCTTTTCAAAGTTTACATGTGCCAGTCACAGAGTCTATGGTAGAAACACAGTGTTTTTGCCCTGAATCTTAATCAACTTACTATGATTATTTCTTGATTTCAGTTACAGAAGTTTCTCTCTGAAGATCCCATAATATTGATATTGTTCCATGCACCACACTGTGTTCGGAAAAGCACAGTGTACAGAAGGCTACAAGTAAAAACAGATATCCAAACTAAAAATAAAAGCTTAACAAAATAAATGCTGATGCTTTTGTTTTAAGTGAAACAATCAAAGCAAGCACCAAGATGGCACTGAAATTCATGAGAAAATAAATCCTAGAGGCTTAAATGACATGCCTTTCTCTCTGCCATTTCCTCAAAACAAAGAAAAAAAGAGACACAACAAAGCACCTATTCCTGTTAGCTGACAAGGAGCTTTCCATTTAATACCAGATAGTAGGTTTGAAAGGTGCTCAAGATACTATAAAGTTGCTGTAGGGTTTTTATTTTCTTTGTTGGTTTGGATTTTTTTTCCCTGAGGCCTAAGATCATTTTGAAACACAGACAGAGGAAATTGCTATGTCTGTTACTGCAGTTATGCTACTGACTACTGCAACTACAACCAGAAATGAATATTTGCATCTTCCAAATACTAGAAATTTGTGTTGCACTGCCATCACACTTCTTACTTTCAGATTTGTCTCCCTATCTGTAACTTTGTTTCCTTCAAGCATTTCTGCTAAGGAGCATGAGGCACAGTTTTCCATACTCAGTGTGTTTCCATCTCACTTTCATGGTGAAATGATGAATAGACCTGCATTCCTGGTCTCTTCTGGGGTTTGTTTATGGCATTAATTTTTTGTAATAAAATAAACACTGTCTTAGGGAGAATGGCAGTCAGAATAACAGATGAGCACTGGTAGACTTTAAGTTCTTTTCTTGACATTGGCACCTTTAACCAAATACTATTAATTAACATTAGTAAGGAATTTTTTCCATACAAGCAATTTGCTACTATAGAGGTGTTAAATCCAAAGACATTTCTAAGATAAAAAGGATTTTCAGTGCCAGCTGAAAGGGGAAAAGCTAAATTTTTACTTTACTGGAGACTAAGAATTCCAGCAAAGCATACTTTTATATTTTTTTAGCATCTGTATCATGTGAAAACATCTCTCTTAGACTTATATAAGTATTTTATTATAGATATTTCTACAAAAAACTAGATGTAGGTTTGACAGGATCTTTTTTATCTCAAATTTACTACCATGCTGATACAGACAGATAGATTTGATCAGCTTTGCATCTTCCCAGGTCCTGAATCAGTATTCCTTCCTGCTTGTATGATTTTTTGATGTTTGAGTTAGTTTTTATTGCTTTTGTTACATTTTCTTGTGGCTTGTTTATAGTATTACATGGCCCTCTTGCTAGAATGTCTACTTAAACTGAAGTTTTATGGACTATGGGTAGCTCTGAGTGGAAATTTTCCAAAAAGAAGGATCTGAATTACTTAATCTCTTTGAAATGTCATGTTAAAAGTAATGGGATTTTGTATTGTAAATGTCACAGCACCTCGTATCTTACAAAATGTTTAAATGTGCACATATAACTGGACTACTAACAGAAATTACATAGCTCAGAAGATATCAAAGCATCAAACACAAACTTGGATTGCATTTTATGTTTGTGGTTTTTGGGGGAACATTTTGCTTCCAGTATTTTAACTTTTATTTTCATTGCACTTACAGCAACCAAATAAGATAACTGAAGTAACACAGACATTTATGCTTCTACAGATATTTTCTAACTGGTGTGTTAGAAAACTGTGAGGAAGTGCTTGTTCAGGTTTTGTAACTCAGTGAGATTGTGCTTCATTCACAGATGTTTTTTTCAAAATGGTTTATTCAATTTCTCAGTTTTCAATTTATTTATCTAATTCAAGGCATTTGGTTAACTTGCTGAAATGATAAATGGAAAATATAATCCTTCAGAAAGAATCTGTTAAGAAACCAGTGAACACACTAAAAAAAAAAGTATAAATCCACAATACTTTGTGGTAATTGCAATGGTCAGAATACCAAGGAGAAAATAACACCTAAATCCAATTAGGTTGTTTTGTAATTGGCATCATAGATACATGGGCTCATTGTTAGTGGGCCTGAGTTACCTTCATTCCACTCACTACTTCTGTCTTCCATATTCTAAATAAGCATTTTACCTCAATCTCTAAACTCATAATGTTCAAGACGTTATAGCTGTTGTACCTTTACTCAAAGCTCCAGTCAATACCCTGTATAAAACTTATTATACAGCACTACCAGTATCAGCTGTAAGAACCAGAACTAGTTATCTGCATTTTCCCAAATAACAATTCCATAATAAAAATGAAAGACTACAGTGAATTAATATGTTCTCTACTTTCTAAAAGATTAACTATCTTTACTTTTGTATAAAAAAAAAAACCAAAACCAAAACACCTCAAACTATAATATGAACCACAAATCTCTTTGGGTGAGAAAAACTTACTGAAATTATTTGTCTGTTAAACTTACATCACATTTATTGACCAATTCAATCCTCAACAGTTAAAAAATGTTTCCATTGCCAACTAGCAATTTAGAGTACTCACAGCAATAGCATTCTCACTACATTTGTATTACCTTACTTCTTACAGAGGAAAATTACATTGATGGTTTTGTGAGAATTCTGGAATAATAGAAGCAGGAGCGCTATATAATAAAGGCAAGTGAATAAAAAAGTTATTTAATTGCTATGTAATCAAAAAGATAAATTTACATGCTGCATAAATAAATATATTCAGGTAGACTCCATATCAACAATGGGAAATACACTAATTCAAGGTGATTTCAGGGGTTAACACAATGTTTAATCTTCCATTGAGAAGAGGAATAACATCTACTATGTTTCTTATCTTTTCTTTAAAATATTCTGAGGAATTTTTTTGCTTTTGTTTTGTGGTATTGATAAACATATTTCACACTCCCAGTGAGCAGTATTTTCAGTCATTCCTTTATATGGAAGGAAAATATCTATCCCATTCTCACTTGTTTCTGTTAATACATATGGTGTAAACAGACTGAAAAATATATTCTTGTGTCATTAAGTCACAGTCTAAAGACTTCCTGGGAAAAATACAACAAAAGTCAAGTGAAATGAAAAGCCAAGGGCAACTCCTTCCTCTTCACATGACCAACAAATAAGAATCAAACAGATACATGTGATCTTGGCCATCTCATGACACAAGAGTATGCTGAAAGTATGCCCTTTGTTGGCAAAGCTACAGGAAACTCAGCTGAAGTACAGAAAAAATTAAACTGCACAGTTTAACCACAAAAGAAATAATACAGCCTAATCTCATTAGATCAGACCAGATTTGATCTAAGGCACATTAAAAGTATACTACAGTCTAAAAAAAAACCTCTATCTATGTAGGTATTTCTAAATAAAAAATTAATATTGAGCAAGATGTTGACATGCCATACTTTCTAATATTTTTTTTTAAATAATAGCAACAAAAAGAGAGCCTTTAGTAAAATGTCTGACTCTGCCCAACCTTACGAGAGACAAGTTTTTTCCTGTTCTAAGGTTATATGAATGTTACTTACACGATCAGAAAAAGAATGCTGAAAATATGAAACAATCTTGGATATCAGGGACAAGTAAAGTGAATGAGGTCAGAGGAACTATCCACACTAGCAGATGTCAGTTTACCACATCAGAACAGCAAGAGTAGTAGGATTTACAGATACTATGCATAGGCTAAACAATACTATATATTTTTAAAAATCACAGTATACTAACAAAAGTATGGTAAGTTCTGCTGTAGCCAACTGCAAGAATTCCACAGGTGAAAAAGATGTTTTTATGTCAGGGAAACAAAGGATTGAAGAAAGAAGAATGTGCATTTCCCATGAGTTGATAGATAATCTTTAATAACCTTTCAAGAGCCATAACATTTTGCATAATTAAAAAGTTATGTCAAAAGCCAATGGCCTACAGGTAATTTTTGACAGAAAGAATTGTATTGACTTCTCTGAATTTAATTCAGGCAGGGAGTAGGGAAAAAGACCTTTCATAGAGCCCATCTAGCTGAAGAGACAGCACACAGCTGTGTATGTGACACTATAGATGATGGTTCCAATACTTCAACAACACTGACTTAAAACTCATCTGGCTGTTCTGATGCCAGAGCACCTTTGTAAGACCAACTGAGGTAACTTAGTGGATAAACCATAATGAATCATTGCAACAAAACACAGTTATGAAAAATATGCAGGAGACAAAAAGTTGCAATATGACCTACTCATGGACTTGTAGTACAGGAAAAACAGTCATGCTGTCAGCCCATGTATGTGAATAGGTTCCAAGCAAATATTCAAGGTATGGAAAAATTAGGAAATTGTTCAGATGGATCTGTGATCCATTCAGGGGAATGAATTCTGACTCACTCCAAATGGCTTTAGACTGATGGCTGCAATCTAAAAGGGAACAGAGGTGTGCAGATATGGTTGAAAGCGGGATTTTTATCTAGACTTATCAGAGGTTTTATTTCATGCAAAGCAGACATTTGATTTTAGAGAGCAGTTACTGAAGACAAATGTTGGATATTATGCACATATGAACATGGGGAAATGCCAAAAGGGATACAACCTGGGTAAATATGTACATGCATTTTGCAGTATATGGTAAGAGCAGTCTGGTGTCCCTCAGGCAAAAAATAAACACCTTTAGTAAGAATATGGGAAATGCCTCATCCACAGTTAACCTCAAGGCAGTATCCCTTTAATGCTCATATAGTCCTTTTTGTTGGTTCATCAAAACAAGCAAGGAACACTTACTTTAGCAGTGAAGTATCACGGGATGGCAGCAGGATTTATGGAATTATTTCATCTTCCTCCAGAGCGTATACAACAATAATAAAAAACCCACTAGTAATTAAGGAGTGGAACATATACTCAATATATATGGGAGTGTGATACATCACAAGCGAATATGTCTCTCCAAGACTCAAACTGAAAGCACTAAATTCCTCAAATCTTACAAGAAAAATATCTGTGATGGGTTGACCTTGGGCCAGCAGCCAAGCATCCACACTGCCCTTCACTCCCCCAGCCCTCTCCAGAGGCACAGCAGAGAGAATATGAAGAGCAAAAACCTCATGAACTGAAATAAAGGTAGTTTAATAAGCATATGGAAGAGGGAAAAACCCCAACTAACTAAAATACAACAAAAGAAGTGATGCAAAGGCAACCATTCACCATCTCACACAAGCAGAATGATGCCCTGTCAGTCTCTGAGAAATGGCTCGCTCTCTCCAAGCCCTCTCTGCTCAGTTTTTATTGCTGAGCAAAAATATCCCTTTGCTGAGCATGGAATATCCCTTTGGCCAGTTTGGGTCACTGGTCCTGCTTGCACCTCCTCTCAACTTCTTTCCCACCCCTGGGCTTATTCACTGTGTAGGAGAAGACCAAGAAATAGAGAAAGCCTTGATGGTGTGCAAGCCCTGGTCAGCAACAGCTGAAATACTGGTGTGCTATTAATATTGCTTAGTCACAAACCAAAATACAGCACCATATGGAATACTATAAAGGAGATTCATCTCAGCCAGGCACAGCACAAAATCTGAAGATGTTTTACTTCAAAGAATTCTCAAAATGCACTCTCTGGGGAACTGGAATCCCTTGGGATTTCTCCATCTAATGTGTAAAGCACATAGCACAAGAGTGAAAGTGCATCAAAAGGTAAGTGCTATCAGGGTGGTAACTGAAGTCAGAGGTTTAAATGTTCTATCCTCTTCCATTTATCCTTTAGATTCCAGAACATTGATGATAAGTTGATGCCTAAATGTGAACACTGAGATTTGCTTACTTAATTCACTGAATGTCTAAGTCTTGAATGGTTGTAGGTCTGTGATAGATTGGACAAGGCTGGACAGCATGAACTTGTCAGTTGAAGCAGGGAGGAAGAAAGTGGTGGAGGAAGTGATGAGACACTGAGTAAAAGAGAATTAAGAGTTCAAACAAAATCTCTGGAAGAAGATACAACTTTTCTGGACAATTTATTATTGTTCACCTGTGATGCTTTAACACAAAGTCTGAGCTGCAAACTGCCTTAGAAGATGAATTGCTATAAGTTAAAGCAGCATATCTGTCCTACTAGAAAAATAATGCTTTTCAGGTCATTTTTAGGAAACAGGTAAAAAACCCGGCATACATCAAGAAAGGTATTCACATGAATTTCTGATACCCCTTCTGACCTGTATGTTGATGCTTCAATAGAGATTCCAATTATCTCATTAATATGTATTAAAAGCATATAAATATAGGGCAACCCATAAAAACCATGGAAAATATTTAATGAACTCTTGTTCTGATACTTGTGGAGAACTGTGGACTGCTTGGCCTACAACTATTGGTAGATTTGAAGCAGTTGTACCACTGAATGGTTTGCAGAAAAACCTTATGTATGCTGCAATGTGTTAAACTTTCTCAAGCATATTATTTATTGAAGCTTTATTAAACTTTGCTTTTGCCTTCATATTTCCTGAAGCCCAGTAAAATAGCCTCTGACATCCTATTCCACAGTTATTTTATGAACCATTAGTTATGTCTCTGAGATGCAAAAAAATTCTATGATCAAAAATACAATATTTTGTACCATGCACTTTGCCAAAATCTCATCAATATGAGTTTCTATATGACAATGATACAAATATATCCATATGACATGATAGCACAGGCATGATGATTGTGCCCTGTCTTAACAATTATAATGACAATGGAGAGTTAATTGACAATATTAGAATTGGGAAATATAGAAGTATCCTATTAGTGCTAAAGATTCAAAATTAATTCCTGTAACACCAGGATTAACCTTTCTACGAGCTGCTGATGCTAACTGAATTTCCAAGATACAACAGATTATAGAAACATATTTGTAGGAGCTTTACCTTATCTTTGGTAATCACCATGCATACCATTAACTTAGGAGAAGACAAACTGCATAGTTTTTAATATGAAGAATTTCGTATCTCCACTCAATTCTTATAAAGCCAACAATCCACAGCACAACACTATGTGCAGCTACCAAACCCACTGCCTCCCCGTTTAGATTACAAACCTTAATTTGTCTGTTCCGGCTTTGTACCTCGAGATGCGAGCCATCGACAGAGGAACCGATAAGGCGTCCAGCCAGCGCTTCTCGTATTTTGGTTCATTAGCTATGGGGGAAGAAGGTGATGATGGAGCCTGTGCAGAATAAATGAGAAACAGTAGGAGAGCTTATAAGACAGTATAGTGAAAAACCCATGAATATGCATCTCTGGCTCTGTTTGTCTCAGAAGTGAATAATCATCACAATAAAAGTATTCAAGAAACTCAGGATGTGGTAGAGAAATGAAAACCCATATGCTACCCATCTTGATACTTTGCTTTTGATGCATTTTCACTATTACTTTAACATTACACATATCTAAATTAGTTTAAATCCTGATACTAGAAGGAGTTTTCAGTCATAAATGCCATGATTTTTTTCTAAATGCAACATAATATACATTTGTATTTCAAATGAATTTGTCGTGTACAACTCTTCTACATGTTTCCATCATCAGAGAAAAGAACAAAAATAATATCCTAATTAAATACTACACTACAAATTTTTTTTTGTGCATTGTGACTTTTAGCTATTATATCATTTAACAGATTTAAAATTCGGATTCCTGTGTTATCATACATGAGATGGATGACTTGTGAAATTTTATCTTTGAAGTCTTTCTTCAAATGCCTCTACTAGAAAGGCAAGATTGTTGAAACTAACTAAGCAGTAAAGAATGTCTAGTGAAAATAGGAATATTTTACAATCCATTCATTTCAGATAACAAAAGAAAATAACCTTAAATCAAATGTGCACAAAAGCAAATCAATTTAGGGGAATTAGAGTGGATATATAGCCATTGGTAACAGAGTCTGCTCAAACCTAACCTAGAGCTCACATACAGACTGTTCAGCCTGCCCTTTTATGTAGTATCTCATGTACTGCAACTAAATAGTGCACGACAGCACCGGAAATGAAATATGACTAAAAGAAAATATTTATGAAATGTTAAAAGTTGGCACAGAACCACTACCACTAAAATATTCAGGAAACTGCAGGGACACATACTTCTTAGCTGATATACACTTGCAGAATATGTAGTTTTTTAGCTTGTGTAATAATATCCAGAGGTTACATCATTGCATCAATGACTGAAAGTACAGAAGTATGCCCAAAAATGATGGTAACTGGGCTTGTTTGCATTTGGTTTAAAAATAGTGTTTATAGGCAATAATCAATTAGATTCGAAATGGACTAGAGAATGCCAGAAATCACTGCTCAGTGTACCAACCGAGATTTATGAGCATGATTGTGAGCTTAAAAATGCTCATTAAATACAGAGTAGAACAAATTAGGAATTTCTTAGAAAATATAAGAAAATCACATATTGAATTTTTTTATTGGCATTTATAGCTCTTCATTTCCATGATAGTTGAGCATTTCACCCATTTATAAATATAGTAATAAAATTTATGCACAGGTGGATGAGAAAGATTCACAGACATACATTTTTAGGTCAAAGTTAGGTGTTTGTGCAGTCTCCAAACCAAATTTTTTTATCCTGCACTGTGCAGAGAACTTTCCAGTAGAGAATGGAGTTGAAAGTTAGTTATTTTTATATGAGCTGTAAATAAGTACTGAGTAGTATTAACAAAAGCAAAGAAACCACAGAATTACCCAACTTCAGTTCTGTTATGCCCAGGTGTTTAAAAGTAATAAAACTTACTCAAAATAAAAAGCATTCTGGGAATTGTCTATTTCTTTCTCTTGGTCATAAGGATTTAGGATTATTTTTTCCCCCTAAAGCTCTTTCTTACTGTTAACAAGGGCTGATCTTTCTATTTACTTCTTTAAATAAATCAAAATAGTGACTTTCACATTCTAACAAGATGACTGAGACTTAATGACTGAAGTACAATTTCCTAGTATATGAGAAATTTGTAATGAAATTGCTGGAACTGGTAACACTATGGAATGTTTTACACAGTAATCTTTTTGGGGACAGGAATTTCATTTAGAGCATTTACTATCCCTAGAACCATCCAGCTTTCATTTGACTGAGATCTCCTGGTGTTTTTGCAGTGTGAGTATTTCATAATCAAGTCTTCAGACTAATTTTGTTTTATAGATTAGACACAAAAGGCTAAGGTGTCTTTAAAATCTAGAATAAATGTATCAGTATCATAACGAAGAATTGAACACATATTACAGAACTCTGCATGAACTAAAATAATTGACAGAACCCCATGCAATCTGAAGCTGAAAAGGATCAACATAATCTAACATTGTCTGTCTGGAAACTCTCTAGGAATAAAATAGAGTAACTTATTGCAGTCACATATAAATACTTGATTATGATCACTGAGTTTAAACCCAAGAATGAGAAAATAAAGGAACATAAAAATTCCTGCAACAACATAATCTATTGTTCCCACTCTCTAAACTCTCAAGATGCAGAAAACATCTAGAGAATTTAAATATAAAAATCTATCTTTTTCTTATGAACTATTACTTGTACTTATTTTATCAGGTTGTTCAACAATATTCTGTAATATTCTAGGTAATTTAAGAGCATTTGGCAGGAAAAAACTAAAGAGTATATCACTTAGGCAATTTAATGTTTCCATTTGAGCCCCTTTCACTTTAATCAAATGCTTCAGTAGGATATCAGTGTAAAGAAAATGTATCTCAATGTAAGTAAAAATTAGAATTTTAGAAAATGTACCTCACAGCTATTCATCAGGTTAATGAATTGAAGGGGGAAAAATGGCCAACATCACTTGGTCAAAAATCTATTAACCCCAAAGCTATGAAACTGCAGCATAGAAATATTAATGTCAAAGTGCTGAACTGGTGAAACTGCTGTAAACTCCTAAAGCCAGTGGGCCTTTCCTAGAGAATTTCAAAGATTTGATATTTTAAAAAGACACTAGAAGCACTAATTTTTTTCTCCATAGTTCCAAACTAATTATACCTGCAGAAACCTTACTGCATGATTTAAAAATTAATGGCCAATAACAGCAAAAGGATATGAAGGGGTCAAACTAGTCTAAGTTTCAAATATTTATTTCTTATGAAGTCATATTCTACTAACCAGTTTATTGTGAGCTCAAAGTTAGAATTGTCTCTCTTCATCTTCTTAAGGACAAAACAGGGCACGCAAATGTCCGTAAGACCATTGCACTGAAACAAAATACTATCATAGGGCCAGCAGCTCATTCTATTCTATTTAACCTATAATCTATTAACAATTCAATCTGACATTCCTTGATGTATCCTCTTCAAAACACATGGATAAAAATAAGAAACTGAGGAGAAAGCAAGTCAAAGTCCAACTTTTGCAAACAGAGGATGTGCCTCACAAGTCTTTTAGAGTTGTCCAAAACTGTTAGCTAATAAAGAAGCAATTGCTAAGGCATACTTGAGTTTCAAAAACCCATTTATCCTTCACAAAAGGTTCTTAACTAATTTGCTTTGAAATAAGATGAAATCATCAAAATAATAATTATCTTCACTGTAGCAAGGAAAACAGCAGAGGAATACTATCAGTGGACTTCCACAGTTACATAGGTTGTTCAGGATATTGATTAAAGAGTTGGACAAGGTGGTGAACACCAAACTGACCAAGTTTCTTATGAAGAACAAGCAGTAAAGAATGATAAAAAAAAAAAAAAAAAAAAAAAAACAAAAAAAAAAAAAAAAAAACCAACACAAGAAAAAGAGAAAAAGCTGCAAAAGAAGCTCATTATACTGAATGAGAGAGAAAAGACCTGCTAAAATATAGTAAATAAATTTAGAGCAATGCGCATGAAGAAGGAAAATAATAACTTTCCCCATACTGTAATGGGATATGAACAAATGATTACCACTCAAAATTTAGATCTTGAAATTTAGGTGTTGAACAGAATTGTTTTTGAACAATTAGGTTAACAAAGATTCATTGGTCTGGAAAAGAAACTGCTGAGGGAATGGTATGACCGAGGTATGTAAAAATAAATAACAGAGAAAGGGGTTAAGAAAGAGTGGTTCACTTGCCATTTTCACATAAGAAGCAGGGCTATTGATCAGAAGTAAAAGACAGTAGGATAAAAACAGAATGAATGTGTTAGTCTGTATAACAAACTGGTTCAGAAAGCACCTATGTCAGAAATCACTGGAGGTACAGGAAAAATTCCCCATAAATAATTGTAGGTCTTTCCTCTGTTCTTGCATTCTCTTGAGGGCATCTGCTGGGAACAAGTTTTTGGCTGGATGGTTCTTTGGTCTGAACCAGTGTAGTGAGCTGGCTGATCTTCAAGACATTTCTCTACTAAACAGCTGCTGCTGCTCATCTTGAAAACGCTCCCATCATTCCTCCAAAGCACTAAAATAGAGATCATCCCTGTAATCACAGCTTTTATGCTCTCCATCATTTGATACCTTCAGTTTTCTGCTGTGGTCAGCAACAATGTTCCAAATTAATGCCAATTTGCTTTAACACCTGCCCATTAAGAAATGGACTGAACACAAAAATCTCAGTTTTGACAGAACAATGAACAAGAATCAATTTTTAATGACACATAATCACTACCTACCTGGGACAGCTGTGCACTGTTGACGTGGAGGAGGGTCTGACTCTATCCATTAGCAATCACTGACCTATGAATGACACTCTAGGCAAGTACTTTAGTGCCTTCTTAAACAACTATGTAACAACTCATTGTGGTGCAACCACGAAGTTTTCCAAGAAGTAGAGTAAGTCCAGAAAATCCTCCACTAACAGGGAGATGTAATCAGACCTGTCTCTATAATTAAGTTTCCACTAAGAACACAGCAAGGGAGGGAAGAGATCCCAGCTGGTCAGGACTGTCAAATTTTATCTTTTTATGACATATAATTTGCAGAGTCTGGGAAAATTAGTTACTTTACCTTACTTTCTTCTTAACTGTTGTTGATTTTAAATCTCTGCAACAAAAATATCAGGTCATCAGAAGAAAGTCTTTCTGAACCCTCTCTAGAAATTTAATTTCTAGGGTGCTAGGGCCTTCCTTGAAAGCAGCCACAGTGTTACTTTAGGTTGATACAGGTTTTTCATTAAACATGGGCTTCAGGAAGGCTGAAGCTGGGTTAATTCACGTGGAAACAAATACTGAGGGTCACATTACTCAGCATGATTAAGCTTGGTTTTCAATGTGTTTTTCATCTCATATTACAAACAGTGTCTGCTTTGGAGAAAGGCAGATGATGCCCCATCTTTTGGAAGTATCCAAGGCCAGGCTGGATGGGGCTTTGACCAGCAACCATCATGAGTGCCCTCATGTGGGACATGCAGGACAAACAGCTGATCAGGTATAGCCAGCATGGGTTTAGGAAAGGCGGGTCCTGCTTGACCAGCCTGATCTTCTATTACAAGACCTAGTGGATGAGGGAAAGGCTGTGCATGTTATCCACCTGGACTTCAGTTAAGCCTTTGTTACTGCTTCCCACAGCATTCTCCTGGAGAAGCTGGCAGCCCATGGCTTGCACAGGTGCACACAACACTGGGTAAAACCTGGCTTGATGGCTGGGCCCAGAGAGTGCT
>VZRX01019502.1:0-27598 GCA_013398075.1 Notiomystis cincta | reverse complement strand
AGTGCTGAGTGGTGGACAAGGATCATTCCCCATGATCTTGCAGGCTATGCTCCACAAGTGTGGGGCCATCTGATGGCTCCTGGTCAGCTTGGGGTCCAGGGGACCATCAGGCACTTTTCTGCCCAGGTGCTTTCCAGCAAAATGCTGCCTACCGTTTTCTTGCTAAATTTAAAAGCCAAGTTAACGAATACCAGGCTTGAAATGTGCAAACAAACATGTTCCCAAACAAAAATTGCACAGTGCACAGAGACACTTCACTGGACAAGGTAAAGGCTGATATTGAAATCTCATTAAGAGCCCTTTGTTCAAGGCACAGAAGGGATAAAACAAAGGAAACAGACACAGAGCTGACACCACAGATGATCTTGTAACTCCACAATGCAAGGACTGCCACCACTCTGCTGTTGCTGCTCAGCACATTCTTACTCCTTCTTTTAGTGCACTCTGCCCTGAGCAAAGTGACTTTCTGCCCCACATGACTAAGTGTGCTTCACTGGCATTTTCTTGATAGCAATACCACAGATAGCAAAAAATGGAAACAACCCAAACAAGATGATAACTGAGTGACTGAGTGATGGTACAACATGAATTGTGCATGAAGCCAACAAAGCATCCTGCATTCCCACAATCCTGTAGTTTCCAAATTGTAACAGCAGATATTCAGAAGTCCCTGAAATCTGGCAAATTTTTCCTAATAGGAAAAAATGTGCATTATTGAGTGATATTCTTATACATCATCATATGTTCTTCAGGATAGTTCAAACAGTGATAATAAATGGCAAGAAATGAACTGTCAAAATTTTTAAGGGCATGCATTTAGTGATGTCAGAGAATGAAATGTTACATTCTCAGTCTGCACTGAAAGCAAGTAGGATTGTTTTTACATAATTACATTAGAACTGTGTAATTCTTAGAGTATGAGCTCTGTAGAAGATCTCAAAACCTTCAAGGCTACATCTTACTATACTAAGTAAAAACAAATGTTTTAGCCAGAGGTGATCAGATGATTACAGGAAAAGGATGGTTGTTCACATTGCAGAAGTGCAAATGTTGTTTCAAAAACAGAATATAAGCGGGAGGATGTGAATAAGGACTTTGTTAATGTTTCCCTTCTAGGATTTAATTGATACAGCTTATATCTAGGTAATTAGGAGATTTAGCCTATGAAGCTGGATAGGCTGCAAATTAGCAGAAAATTACAGGAAAGAAGGTACAAAGGAATGATCTAGCTCTTAACAAATATATGTGTATCTGTAGATACATAATATATTATTAACTAAAATGGATTTGCAATGCAATTCTTTGTTGCCTCTCAGAACATGCAGAGAAACTGGTTAGAGATGGTTTTGTAGCTTAAGCTGGGCAAGATGCTTTGGTTGATCCCAACATTTTCAAGCAATAGCTGTGCCCTCTCGTGGCCAAGTCAACTGTCATTTCTGCAGTCCTGGGCACTAAAAATATCCTTCTGAGTTTAAGGAAAGCACTGCTGGGGTAGCAAAGCAGAGAGTGGCAGCTCTTGCAGCAAGGGATTCAGTGCTGGAAGAGTCGAGCCTGGGGCTGGCTGGAGGACCTGGTACAGCTGAGATCAGCCAGAATTTGTCATGAACATCCAGTCTTCATGGGCTAAATGAAAGTACACTGTGGTATAGCTTCACTTCTTTCTTTCTTTTATTACTGCTTCTTGTTGTTGTTACATATTTTAATCAAGACTTCAACTACTTTATGACATTAAACTACTCAAAAGCTATGTTTGAGTGTACATCTAGCACAAATACTGCAACACAGCTCTGATCAGCCTTGGAAAAAATGTTTGCACCAACCCCTGTTGTCTTCAGGGGAACAAACCAAATACCTTTGAGTTTAGTGATGTCCTTTCAAGCAAATTTGAGGACATAGGAACTGCAAAACACCTGAGGGGGTATTTGTAAATTTGCTAAAAATTCTATAACAAAAACAGAGAGAAGGAGAAAGGATCCATCCTGCATACCCAGGTAGCTGCTAAGGGTCTGGAACAATAAATATCACCCATCATGAGCAGCCTGATGGAAGTATTTTGGGGATCCACCAGAAAACAGCTGAAGATCTCAATTTTCTCCAGATTTACATTACTAATGAGAGCAGAAGAGATAAGATTTGACAGTAACAGCATTCAGTAGCTGACTAATCAATCTGGTAGGCATAGAAATACAGAGTGGTGCCCAACAGGGATGAATCCACCAGCAAATTTGCCTATTATTTAGGGGAATTAATTTTAGCATTTTACCAACAGCTTTAGAGCTCCTCCTCCTGAACCCAGAGAGGACAGCAGACCAAGCACATGTGAATGTTTGAGGTCAGATGAGAGCAAATATTGTAAATGTAGTATATTAGACCAATAAAATACTGCAGCTGAAGGCAGAGGACATTTAAAGCAGATGTCTGTCACTTGCATCTTCTGTATTTATCACAACTTGAACTTTTCAGAATGAACCCTGCAGTATCCAATTTACTTACAGTGGGTTTAGAACTAAGTTTTCTCCAGAAATAAAGGAAAGTGTAAACATCCTCTTTGTATAGCTGTTATGAAATGCTGTATATGAAATGCTCTGTGGGATAAGATGTATTAAAAGCAAGCCAAAAAAGCAGAGTCAGAGAATGAGATTAGCAAGTTTCTACCAAAAATAAACAGATTGTGGGAAGAAATGATATGGCAGTTTTGATAGCTGCTGATTCCCAGATCACTGTACACAAAGCAGCCACAGATGTGATGGCATCTTACTGAAGCTGCCCAGAAAAAATATCTACAGACTCTGTTATTTGCAACAGAGAATATTAATCATGTACCTAAGTAATGGTCACAAAGAGAAAATCAGATTGCCAGACATGGCAACATCATTACATTTCAATTCAGCCTCCCTAAATACAATAAGCAGCAGCCCAAGACAAATGGAAAATGGTAGTAATGCTGTTACACTTAGACAGTAGGAAATTTGTAGGGTCAGGTTTGTCAAGCAGGACCTGCCTCTCATGAATGTGTGCTGGCTGAGCCTGGCCCCCCGATTGGCCATGCTCAGTATGATCTGTTCCACAGCCTTCCTTTGGTCAGGCTCATGGGCTTGTGGCTCTCCAAATTGTCCTTTTGTAGATGGGTGCCACAATGGCTAACCCTCAAGTCCTCTGCGACTTCCCCACTTCACCAGGGCTGCCAGTAAATGATGGAGAGCAGCTCTGTGAGCTTGTCCAGCAGCTCCCTCAGTCCCCTGGAGTGGATCCTGCCTAGCCCCCATAGATTGTGCACTTTTAAGTGCAGCAGCAGGTCACTGTTTCCTCCTGGATTATAGGGGGGTTTATCCTGTCTCTATCTTCCAGCTCAGGGGGCTTGACACCCTGATAATAACTGGTCTTTCAGTTAAAGATTGAAGCAAAGAAGGCATCAAGTACCTCAGCCTTTTCCTCATTCTTGGTGGCAATGTTTCCCCTCATATCTGATAAAGGATGGAGAGTCTCTGTGGCTCTCTGTTATTAATATATTTGGAAAAACAATTTTTGTTATCTCTCATGGCACTTGCCAGATTAAATTCTAGCCAGGCCTTTGGCCTTTCTGACTTTCTCCCTGCACAACCTAATGACACCTTTGTAATCCTCCTGAGCCACTTGGCCCTTCTTCCAAAGGTGGTAAATTTTTTTTCCCTTTCAGTTCAATCAGAAGCTCCCTGTTCATCCAGGCCAGTCTTCTTCCATGCTGGCTTGTCTTATGGCACATTGGGATGGCCTGTTCCTGTGCCTTTCAGATGTTCTTCTTGAAGAACGTCCAGCCTTCCTGCACCCCTTGCCCCTCAGGACTGCTTCCCAAGGGACGACCTCAACCAGTGCCCTGAACAGGCCAAAGCCTGGAAGTTCAAGGTAGAAGAAATTTTGTGACTCCATTCCATACTTCTCTAAGAATTGAGAACTCTCATTTCAAGACCACTATCCCCAAGACAGATTCCAACCACCACCTTCTCTGTTCACAAACAGCAGGGCCCAGCATCCCCAAGTTCCTCTTACCTGTAGTCAGGTGCAGAAATTAATTTTCGGTTTCAAATTGGTCTCTGAACTCCCTTCCAATCTCATTCCCTACAGACCTTCTGCCTCTCTGGCAGGCTTCATGTTCCTTCAACTGGAAAAAAAAAGGATTAATAATATTGGTAGCTTTACTGTCTTTTGGAAATTGTTTTCAAACAGTGTGTTCTATAGTCTTATAGTGTTGCCGTATTTAACCTGCCAGACTTCATGTGCCTACTTCATTTTCCCCTTGGATATAGATGCCATTTTGAAGAGTGCTTTATACTTATCATAACTCGGCCAGCATATTACATGATGCTGTTTGGCTTCATCATTATACACAAATTTAAATGTCAAAATCTCAGCTTGGGCTGTCATGGCAGGGTGCAGCTGAGAGACCTCCTCCTGCAGTTCTCTCTTCTGGATTCTGCCTGTTCATCGAATTTCCAGGAATGGTTATAAAGAAGAAAATAGAGACCATGAGGCAAGTGAACACAGGAATGGTCACAATCACTTGAGAGAGAGGATGCTGAAGTAACTATGAAAGACTAAAGGGCTGATGTTCATAAATGGCATATCCAAGCAGAGCATGGGAAGAGCTTTGCTTCCCCTCTTCTCTCCTGCTGAGGACACACCAGCTCTAGGCAGAGCTCAGTCCCCAGCATGCATCAGACTAAGACAGGTAACTGCACTTTCCCACAGAACCTATTTTGCACTACAGCCTTCTCAGACTATACATTCTGGGAGGAGGGAGATAAAACAAGGAGGAGAATAACAAGGGGGAAAAAGAGCATTACTCTGTACTGTGTGTGCTGGATGCCCCTGACACAAGAGCCTCTGGCACAGGAGAGCTCTCAGGCAGCACAGAGAAAATAATCATCCTTCAGTCACTTCCCAGGAGGTTGGGTCCAGGATTACCTTCCTGATCCTTCCATGCTCCTCTTCTGCTGTGCTGGCCAGTTCTGCATCTCCAGCCCCACCTCGGCTTCCCCCTCGAGGTACAGCATCTGTGTACCAGCTAACCTTTATGAGCCCAAGGACAGAGGAGACATGGCATGAAACAAGCTGTATAAACATACAGTTTAATTGAAGGGCACTGTCATCAATGTGGCCAACACTTTTCATGAGGAATATATTTTATGAAGAAAAAAATAAAAAGTTGTCTGAAAGATGAAGAACATTTTAGTGTCTCCTCTGCTTTAATCCCTGTTCATCTTTTGGTAAAAGCTTGCATAATTTAAAAGAAATAAAATCAATATAATCCAAGAGTAAAAACAGAAGTTCTGTCAGATAAATCAGAAATGTGCATAATGTAACAGAGAACTATATTACACCTCCTAAAGAGAGCTATGGGTCAGCTTGATAACAGAATTTTCCATTTCACATAAATCAATCTTCAGTTGAAAACAAGATAAAAACTCTCTGCTGATATTTTTTTCTCTCTCATTTTCTTTCTCCCTCTATTGAACGAAAACCTTATTGTCCTAAGACTTTTCTAAGACATCTTCAGTCTCTCAGACTGGCCACTTTGGAGTGTTTCTACACTACCTGACACATCACCTGGTCAGCAGCCCTGGGAGCAGCCACCTCACGGTGAGCTGCCCTTCCCTCCAGACCCTCTGCTTTCTGAAAGGGTAACACACACACCTTCTGTACATACAGCTGCAAGAAACAGCAAGACCCACCATGCTGTCCCTAGCAGCTTTCACCCTTTCTTAAACATGTTCAAGCAGAGGCGGAGTGTGCTGCTCTGACCAGCTGCAGTTTTGGTGTGCAATCAGCTGGGTTTGTCTAGTTTGGAGCTGGTTAAAACCAGCTGGAATCATGGCCCCTTTCCACAGAGGTGAGCCCTGCAGCCCCTGGCTCCCCAAACCTTCCCAGTTCTGCCTCATACAGAGTACCTTGAAATGTTTAAATACGGAGAAGTCCCTAGGGTTTTTTACTTCCTGTAAGGGTGAAACCTGGATTTGAATGTTGGATTACCAGATGGTGAGCTGTTCCTCACTACCTAGCACAAACAAAACTGGTTATAAAAGCAATTAGGTGGTAAGGGTTACTGACTTCCTGAATGACTTGTATTTCTTAGCTTTGTGGTAACATTGATTTTCAAAAGTTACCTGTCCAATTCTTTAAAGGAGGATATGATGACTGATCCTAAGTGCCATGTCATCATTTACCAACTCAAATGCAAAGGACTTGCCAACAATTTACTGATGGCTTCCCATCCCACATTTTATTATTTGCTTAAACCTGTCATGAGCTTATCCCAAGCAGCTCCTTAGAATGTACCAAAAGGCTCTCTACCAGTTAAACAGGAAGACAGGGACACCCCAGCACTGCCACACACCCGTGAAGACTTCCCAGAAAGCAAAGCTTTGTGTTGCAACTAAACCAGCCTTAGGAGAAGTTGCCAACAAAGGGAGGATTATCAGAGGCAGAAAATGTCAAAATAAATATGAAGCTCTCCTGAGGGTTTGGTTTCCACTGAACAGCTTGACAGCCGTGAGGGAGAGTAGTTAAGAGCACTACTGCTCCCTCAGCACTTCTATCTCACAAACAGCAAGGAAATAGCAATGTTCTGGTTTGGTTTCTTTTAAAGACCCTCCACAGCTTAATAGGAGAGAAATATAGAAGTGTCTCAGGCAGTAAATAGGCGCAGCAGGTTCCAACAGCCGTCCCAGCAACAACAGTGAAAGCAGCAGAGAAACCACAGGGTCTTCTGGGGTACTGCAAACACCTCTAAAGCCAGAGCAAAAGCTCCATTTCTTCCCATCATGGCTGATGACATCTGTCTCATCAGAAGCTACACAACAGCTACACAGCTACATTACCCCTGAGGTCCCATCCAGCAATTTCAATGGAGGAAACAAAGCAAGAGGAATAACCACAGGCACAGGAACGACTGCCATGCTAATGCAAACATGCAGCTGTGTTTGCTTGAAATTCACTCCTGCTTTTACCTCAGAGGTGCTTAGTGTCAGCCTAAAAAGCGAAGCAAACATTATGAAGTTTCCTGGCACTGTCAGAAAGAGGCGCTTAAGGACTTTGCTGGGACAACACAGAGATGACTTGAGAGCAAAGACGTATCACAGCAGCCAGAGACAAGACCCAGGTCCGCCCTCACTGAACCCAGGCTGTGCTTACCACAGGCCCAGGGACTGACCTGTTGAGTGCTTTTCCTCTGGCACACAGAGCAAGGAATAACCTTTTTGTTTGTTGAAGACCCTTTAGTGTGGCACTTGCTGTGCAGGACTGTGTGCCACATCCCAGCAGCAATCCCAATAGGCACAAAGCAGCTCTCTCACACTGCCAGAGCCCCGTCCCTTTCCAGCCCTGATGGTTGGTTACCCACAGCTGCAGCAATGTGCTGTGGGTCCAGCAAGGCACAGAATGCCCATCCCAGAGTTTCCAGAGGCAGACAGGGCAGCAACACACTCCAGGTGATTTAAGACAAGTTTAGGGCATTTCTACACAGGTCAGGTGAAACACTGGGTTTGAATGCTTTGTTAAATATGGTCCTTGACACTGAGTCCAGGATATTTTCCCAGATTAACATTAGAAGAGATCCAGAGTCTTTTTGCTGCTGTTTCATGGAGGATGTCAGATCCATGATTCCATTCCTATCTGCAAACAGGTTTTGCCCTTGCTTTTGTTTTCAAAGGCAAAGATTTTTTTTTTTTTAGCTTTTTCTTTAAAAGCCAATGGAAACATTAAATCACAAGAAAATACACAAAATCTTAAAATCTCAAACTAGCATCAAAGTGTAATTATCAAGGTAGACTTTTAAATAACATTTGGTACACCAAAATTAAACATACTAATCTTGGATCTTGAGCTAAGGCAATTTAGAAATAACCAGTGGGTGTAATCCTCAGCAAATAAATTTGGTGTTAAGGCACCCTTAAGTGAAATTAAAAAAAAAAAGAAAGCTGCTGAAAGTTTACATAAACCAGTTCCCAGTTACTGTAGCTCAGAGCAGCTACAGGCAGGCATTTTCTTCCTTTTGAGCACAATGGAAAATTCAACATTGCAAAGCATTCATCAAAAACAAATTAGAAAAAACCCTCCCGGAACTATAGACTGCACAAATTTTCAAAGCAAAGCATGTGGGGTCTTTCCTTCCAAAGAACACGGACAAAACTGCCCTGCACTGCCCCCTTATGATTTTACCCCTTTGCTCTTTGCAGTTTAGCATGTTGGCAAGAGTAGAAATAGGAACTGATACTCTGAATTGCTCCCACGTGCTGTGGAGAGCTGTTGTCAAGATTGGTCTCGAGCAATACTTGGAATGAGGTAGTCTGCAGCAGAGAGATGGGCTCAGGCCTTGTGTTTGTATCTGCATTTTTGGTCCTGTCCCAGTGCTACAGACTGCATGGGAGTGGCTGCAGGTCAGTCTGTGTGAAGCCATTCCCACAATCACAGCCTAAGGGGGAATCTTGGGGCCTTTTCCAAGGCACCAGGAACTCTCCTTACCACATCGCAAATGCCTTCACTTTTTACACAGCCCGCACCTAAATTATAGTTTCCTGTTCATTGAGGAACACCAAAACATATGGAACATGGAATACCAACAGCCTGATACCAACATTACGAACACCAAGAGCTAATGCAATTGGTTCTGTTCCCTTCTGCACACTTCATGAGAATAACCCATTTGCACTTAGCTCAAACAGAGCATATCAGGATCACTGGTGACCTCTCTGAATGCATTCCTCTTAAAATTCCATACTGTTCATGCTCCATATGGCACTCACACAGAGAATTCACCTGCCTGATCAAGAGCAGAGATTTCTAACACTGAAATCGTGACTGCCTGCTCAAGTGAACACAGGGCTGAACTACTCAAGGGAATGGCTGGAGCTGTACCAGGGCAGGGTTGGGGTGGATTTTGGGGAAAGGTTCTTCACCCAGAGGGTGGTGGGGCACTGAACAGGCTCCCCAGGGATTTGGTCACAGCCCAAGCCTGAGAAAGTTCAAGGAGAATTTGGACAACATTCTCAACCCATGGTGGGATTGTTGCGGTGTCCTGTCCAGGGCCAGGGGTTGGACTGAATGATCCTTGTGGGTCCCTTCTAACTCAGCCTATTTTGTGGTTCTATTCAAAGAGGGAGCTGGTGGGTAAGTGTCATTTCTGTCCTGTAGCTTTCCCAAAACCCTCCAGGGAGCTCTGCAGGTATGAGCTCCTCACCAAGGGCCTGGCCACCAAGGCGCGGGGCAGGAGGACTCTCTGGTGACATCTGCTCCTCACTATTCAGGGAAACCTGTGATTACCCAAAAGCCCTAGGAAGATTAATTTTCTTAACTTTACAAAACGCTGTTGCTCGTCTTAAGACTACTTGTTGGAATGAAAGATTCTCCATGTCCTTACAAGGATCTTGTAAGATTGTGAATGTTTCTTAAGTGAAGATCCATAAACAAAACCAAAACACTACAGCTTGCTGTCTTCCTGAGATTTCTGTGCCTATTTCATGAATGGAGAGATAAGATTTACTTGCACCTGTCAGACATAACAGCAGAGCAGCAAAACCCCAGCAGCAGGTACGGCACAGCCCTCCCTGCTGCAGAATACAGCATGCCAGTGATGTGAGAGCTGTAACCTGCCTCCCAGCTCAAAAAGGCCTGAAGTAACCTGAAGCCACGCCTCATTTTCTTCTTTTTTTGACCCTGCGTCCACTCTCTTCAGGGTGGGCTGTGGCCCACTCCCTTCCTCATGGCAGTTGCTAATTCCCCAACACCGTTCTGCTCAACATCTTCCTCCCCACTCTGCCATGGCCCCTGAGCCCAGCACAGGAGACACTGGGGAGCAGCAGCTATTGTAAGATGGCTTCAGCAACCAGAGGTGACTACCAACCCACAGACAGCTGTGAGGCAGGACAGAAGAAGGAATTGCTCAACAGAGGAGAAAGCTCTGGTATCTTTTCTTCCACCCAAAATAACACAGGAGAATCATTCTCAGCACCCTGTCAAGAAAAGTTTCCCAACACTTCTTTTGGTAGAGCATCTTTTGGGTCATCTTTAACTGAAAGGAGCAGCTTTGTACCTCACAGCTTTTAGTTTTCAGGAAGTAACTACATAAACCCATCATCAATACTTAAAATGAAAGGCATAGCAGAATTTGGCTGTGTGAAGCTGTTGGAAACGGCAAAGAGACAAAAGGGACAGATGCTAGCAGTGGGCGAGCTGGGAAACTGATACAGCTCCATGCCACCAACAGCTTCCAAACAGTAGTTTCTTGTTACAGCGTTTCTGTAGGAAACTGCAGGCTCCTTGTGTGCTAGAGTATAAAATTTAAGTCTAAACACTGTTTTAACCCTCACAGCTCAAGAGAATACTGGCACACACGGCTAGAAAAGGAGCTGCCCTTGAGAGGCACGTCAAAGGAGACCATAAGAATACAGAAGTCAGAACTCCACCTGATCAGGAAGGAGAAAATTCTGCTAATTCACAGTATCACTGCTAACTACAAGGAAAGATGGTCTAACAGCAGACTACACATGGGTTTAGGGGACCCCTGTTTATTTTGCTGCTCTGGAAGATGTTTCTTACAGGCCAAGGAGCAGGTCACTTCGAATTGAAGCAGGAACTGTCACCTCTGATTTGAAATGATAACGAAGTCGATATCCAAATTTCTTTGGGGACCTCAGGGATTGTTTTTCTCTGTCACAACTTTCCTCCTATGAGTATTGAGGAAGTACTTTCCTATCTGACAGCACAATTGCAAGGCTGAACTTTAATTAAAGATTGGGAGAGATTAACCTTGCACAACCAGGAGGTCCTATACAATTGTACAAAAAAGAGTGTAAACATTTTCCTTTCTAACAGAAAAATCTAAATAAACATGACTGTACTTAATCCTTCACTAACAGGGGAGTGATTGGTTCACAATGCTATAATCTGGAATTCCACCAGACCTCATTTAAACTGTTGGGCCGAGTTCCCAGCCCCAGTTTAAGATAATTGTAAAAGTCAGTAAAGACAGCGAAGAAATTAGTTACAAGAAGTGAGTTGGTAGCATATCACCTGTTTCCCAGTGAAAGCACCACCCAAAATAAGATCTGTGAAACTGTTCTGGAACCTGAACAACCCAGCAACTTAAGGGGTTTTAGTGTTAATTTGATCAGGAGTAAAACACATCCCCCTGATGAGAGCAGAGAAAGGAACCACAAAGCCAGAAGGCCCAAACCAAGTTTTTAACAAACCTGGGAAGTACAACTCTTAGGGAGCTGAATAACAGCACAGATATGCTGATTTACTGGGGGCCTGCCAGTAAAGTCAAGAGGGTGCCCCCAGTCTCTCCTGCCATCACTTCTGTACCTTGGTCCAAACCACCAGGGCACTGACAGCAAGGCACATCCAGCACATGGGTATCCTGCTCCTCTGGTCTCACTTCTACACAGGGAACAGGCATGTCTGTACACTTTCTCATGGTGACTGTGACTGGCACTGAGGCCTCTCTCTACACTAGAGACCAAATGAAGTGAAAGTAAGATGGAGAATTACTCATAAGCACCTTGTGCCAAAGTATCTGCTGATGACAAAGCCAGGCTGATGGCTGCTAAAGGAAGTAGCACCACTCCCTCCCTCCTCAGGCTCTTCCTTGGTGCTCCTCTGAACCTGGTGTGACCAGCCTTGCTAAAGCTGAAGCAGCAAAAGGTCACTTCTGCTGAAGGTTTGAATGTTCTTCCTTGTGGCACAGATGATGATGGGACAGACACAAATATTGGCACAGAAAGATTCCACAACAGGCACCCAGGAGGCTGCATCCTTCTGGTGTCAGTGAAGTTCAGTACATGGTAACTTGGCACTAGGATGCCCCTGAACAGGAAAAACTTCATTGGAGCCACCATTGGATGGGGAGAGCAAATGCCTTGAGAGTCAGTAGAAACCCCATAAGAGGGAAACCTTGAGGAACAGGAACAGCTGCTCCCTGAACTGCACACCTAAAGCTAAACCTGGCAGGCAGACTGCTTTTCACTCAACTTCATACATTCCTGCCCTCAAGGGTGATGGCCATTTGTGTATTGCCAAACAGGGCATGTGAACAAGAGAAGGACATTCACATGCACCTCACTAGTCAGTGCTTCCTCCTACAGAGCCACTGACTGGAGATGGTGCTGGGATTGCTACGAAACCCAAACCCAGGGGTATTTGAGTTTCTTGAGATTTGCTCCTCTGGCTTCCATTGCAACAAACCCCATGAATAATAGTGCAAAACCATCTGAGCTCAACAGAAGCTGGAGACAGTTTCTTCAGAGTTAAGAAACAGAAATATCCAGTCTATTCTGAGAAACCTCTCACGCATTAGAAAGCAACATGTTCACTTAACCAGGATAGTTAATTTTTAGCCAAAGCTTCTAAACTCGCCTTCTTTCAGCAATATTAATAGTTTTAGGTTACTACAGTTACAAGAGCTCTGGGGGTTTTTCATACCTCTTTAATAGGTGCTCTCTCCCCCCTCTCCTACAGCTCTATTGTGAGTCTCCATCTTTATTCCTTAGACCTTATCCCTGTCCAGACTCCGACGTTTTCCAGAGCACGTCTAGCCGGGAACACGGCAGCCAACTGCACCCTCCCCGCTCACCAGTTCTGATGTCTTTCCACCCTCTCAGCCAAGTCAGCCTTCTTAGTCACCGCTGGCAGAGCGGAATTCCACTTTTCTCCCTCCCAGCTGACCCCTTCCTCTTCGGCCTCCCACTGCTACCATCCTCCTGGCCCTGCCAGCGTCCCACCAGTGCTCCTGTGGCAGGATGGAGCCCTCACAGCCTGCGGCATAGGCGGGCACGGTGTGTGAGCTGCCGCCCTCACTCCCCCCTTCACCTCTTCCCCGGCAGCGCTGCCCGCGCCACACAAACCTCACAGAGGTGCGGGGGACCCGTGAGGGGCTGCCCTCCACACCTCGCGGCCGAAGCGCCGCCGCTCCTCCGGGAGGGAGCGCTGAGAGCTGCCCCGCAGAGCCCCGGCTGCCGCACGAAGCCGACCCGGCGCTGCTGAGGTCCCGCTGCCGCTCCGGCAGCACGGCCGCTCCGAGCCGCACCTTCTCCGTGTAAAAACACCCCTTTCCCCAAGCGGGACACGAGGACCAAGCCACCCATCCCTGGTCCAGCCGAGCCCGGCATCACCCCGCAGCCCCGGGCTCACCTTGGCCGAGAGCGCGGCTCCGTCCCGCAGCGCCGGCGCGAGCGCCGCCCCCGCCGCTCCCACCTCTGGACGGGACCGAGATGCTACTCCCGGGGCCACCCGTCAGGTCGGGTCGGCCCGGGGAGACCCCTCGGGAGGGACCCGTCCCCTTCCCGAGCCCCGGAGCGGCGGCGGCGCCCCGCGGAACAGCCCCACCCCTGGCACTGCAGCTTTCGGCCGGGCGCTCTGGGGTTTTTAATTCTCACTGTACCACTTAAAATTGCCCTAAGGATTTTTATCTCCCCACTTCGCTCTCCCCTTGCTACTTCCAGGAGTTTCTGCTCTAAGCCGCGGTGGGGTAACCCAGCGCAGTTGTACCTCTGCTGTCTCGCTCGAGGGGCGATGCGTAGCAGGGGTGACCCACCCCGGCCAGAGACATCCCGACCTCAGGGGCCGCTAACTGCGGACAGGAGGAGGAGCAGCAGGGGAAGGCGGAAGCTTCCCCCACCTCTTGACGTCGAGGGAGATCATTTACAAAGCGGACTCCCGTCACTAAAGATGTGAAGCTGAAAATTTTAGTTAAAACAAACAAACAAAAAACCCTACCAATAATTAAAAAAAAAAAAAAAACCCGCAGCCCATACCTGAGCTGTCCACGTGTTGCAAGGCAAGTTTCAAACCTACCCTCAAGCAGGAATTTTTCTCTTAAATGATTCCTGGCAGTGATTGCTTAACAAGTTTTTAATGAGCATGAACAAAGAAGGGAAGTTTGGGCTTTTCTTTAGAAAAGCACCGTTGACTGCTAGGCTGCCGTAGGGTGGAGTAAATTGCATTGGAAGATCACCAGAGATCTTGCGAAGCAGGCTAGGTGGTAGTCAAGAATGGTTGAGATAGAGATACTCCTACCTGGAGCAAGAGTTGAACACGAGTTCTTTAGAGATGCCTTCCAGCCGCGTGTTTTAATTCTCATGACATTTATGTGCTACTCATGTGTTACAAATGTTGTACCTGTAATAAACCTTTCCACCACAGAAATACTGATGCCACTTTAAACAAAAAACCACACTTTTCCCGCAATCAAATAATCTGAAATTGCTTCTCCGGACCAATAATATGTTATTTCTTTTATCAGAATAGGTCTTAATCAAATTTTAAGCTAAAAGAGATTTCAAGACATTTTTGTCTGCGCAGCTGAGCAGAAGTTAAATAAATGAGAGAGTTGCTGCTGCTGAAGGTGTCGATGTTCATCCTCCTTGGAGCATCCTGCTTGGATGCCATTCCTTGCCTGGTCCCTGGGTGAGAGCAGCCCTCGGATGCAGCGGGAGGCAGGATGGGGTTTGTGAAGCCCATGGGAGCCAGCAGCTGGATCGTGGGGGCTCGTAGGGCAAGCGCAGTACCTGCAGCACCGCCACACGCAGACACTCCGTGGGACGGTGACAAAGTGGGAAGGAGGGTCTGGAGCCCAGAGCTCTCTCTAGAAGAGTGTCAGAGCCACCATTTATGTCCCTTGGGGCTACTACAGCAGGGATGGTAAAATCTTAGTCTCTGGACATGGACATGTATCCAACCAGCAGAATTCGGATCACACTTGTGCCTCCGGACTGTTTCACCATCAATTCCTGAAGCTTGAAGGGAGGCAGTACCTCAAGATGCCCACTCACAGGTCAGGGCTGGGGTATGCGGGGTCTCGGGGAGCCAAGTCGAGGTGTGGGAAGCAAATCATCTACCCCGAGTCCCCGTGGAGAGCATAACAAGGTGTAAATCACCTTGCAAAGCACCGTCAGAGCAGAAGCATCACCACCTCTGAGCTAGTTTGACAACTGCAAATCACCTGAATAAAACAGTTCTCAAGCTTTTGGTCCGGTTTTGGTTTGATGAGCAGTTCCCTATGTCATCTGTCAGCCGGTGGGGCGAACCCAGTGTGACCTGGGAGGGGAGAGCCGCTGAGGAGGGGCTGCTGTGACAATACAGGTGGCTTTCCTCGTCCCTGCTTCAAATAAGCCAGCGAGCTGCTGGCCAGGGCTGAGCCCTGCGGCTGGAAAGAGCTCACACAGAATTTATTCCTGTGAAAGCAGCGTAATCACGGCACTGGTCTCCCAGCCCGGCACACGTGACGGGCTCAGGGAAGGTGGGAAGAGAGAAGGGCGTGGCGTGGCTGGCACCCAGCGATTAGATTGCACCGTCCTGCGTCAGGAGAGAGGCAGGGCAGGGAAGGCATGCTAAGGGCTGCCTGCACATAGCTCAGGGGGAAGGCAGGAGGGAGGGAAGGAAGCAAGCAAGGAAGGGTCTCCCAGATATTTTACGTACCATTTCCTTGGAGGACAGGTTCAGCCCAGATGTTCTCAGAGCTGAAAGGCCCAATGTAAACCCTACCAATAATGGAGGGCACGATGTTGCCCTTGGGGCTGTTTGGTCCTGCCTGAAGGCAGGGGGGGGTCTGGTGCTGCACTGCTCCTGCTTTTCCATCCAACAGCTCCTTATGCGGTCACAACAGGGAGCAGCTCATCTTGGGATGCTGCAGGTGGTGGCCTGGCTGGGCTGAAGGACACTCACATCTGCTCTTCTCCCTCATGCTTTTCAGCCTCAGCTGTTGTCTTGCTATCTCTTCTGACTTTGGCTTTAGCCAAATAGAAGTTCTCCCTCCCTTTGGAAAGGCAGATCAAACCCTCTTGTGATGCAGGCAGAAGTCCTTGTCTGGTGTTCTGCCAGGAGCCAGATTGCAGACTGAGACCTTGGAAACACCTGCCTTTTTTTGTGCCACAGTATTCCCAATCAGCCACAATGGGATTGACTCTGGAGCGTGTCCTGTTCCCAGGTTTTCTTGATCAAGTTTCTGTGAGAGGAAAGACGAAGAATATAACCAAAATGAGTGGCTCTGCTAGCAGACACTCACATCTTGGAATGAAGTTCTGAGCCTCTACCAAGAGCTTTTTTTTTTAAAAAAAAAGAATGGTAGAAACAGATAAATCCTTTTAGAGGCATTAGGACATTATAATATTTATTGATCAGCGCGCACCAACCCTCATTTATGCACTCTGATACATTTTGCCAGTTGAATCAAGTGTGATAATAAACATCATGTCCAGCAAGTGGATTAATAATGGAGATGTGATGTGAGGGAAACTGGAACAGCGTGGTACCTTCAGAGAGAGGGCAGGATGGCTGTTACATAATTTAAACGCAAAGTGAGATGTTCTACCACAGACAAAAGACCAGCAGCCCTCTGGTCTGCACGATAATGGCCAAGCAGGTCTCTGCTTCAGCTTTCTGCCCATTCCAAGAATCCCTAAGGGCAACTCCCCTGTAACTACAGCTGGCAGCAGGGAGACCTGGAAACATTTGAGTACATGGAAATCAAGTACTTGTTTGTCCCTTTGTGTAGGAGCCTGAGATTGCAAAAGCTTTCCCTGGCCCAAGCCCAAAGTTAGAGAGTATTGAATTAATCATCACCGCCAAATTGGGTTGGATCATATTGTAAACTGTCATGCTGATTGTATCAAATAGTTTTAATTTCTATCACATTTAAATAGATTTAACCATATTCGAAATTCAAATGCTATTTAAAAAGCAGTATTTGTTTTGAGTTGGAGCAAAAATGTTTGCTTAGAAATTTGTAAAATTTTTGTGTATTTTTAATTCACCTCACCACGTTTCCTTTTAGTTTCACTACTCATTAAAAGTCGCTTCTGCCTGCCAGAACCCCAGTTTGGAAGAAATGCCAGAAAGCCCTGAATCACTGGAAAATCCCAAACTAACTCAATCCATTTCAGCAATTATTTCTCTAGGACAAATTTCATAGCTACTAATAAGGACGCAGACCTGTAATGCTGTGGTGAGTAAGAGTTGCCCGTTCCCATAAATCAGGTGGTTCTGATTTGGGTACCGAGATCAAGTTACAAATGCCCAGTGTTTGACTGCCCCCACCCCTCTGTTTACATTTATTTGTAAACATTTGTTTCTTGTCAGACCAATGTTACCATTCACGGCCATAAAGTGGACTTTTCCTGAAGGAAGGGAAGCAGCTGCAGCCTTTCCCAGCTTTGGTGCAGCATGAGACAAAATGCTCTGTGCTTCACACTTAACCCGCCGTGGGGTGTGGAGGTAAATCAGGCAGTGAGGACACCCTAAACCTAACTGACTACTGTGTTCCTACACAAATAAAGCCTATTGTAAGTCTTTTGTTCCTCCCCTGGTCCTTAAGGATATTTGCGGTATTACAGCACTTCATGACTCTTCAGATGTGAATTACTCTTTACTCAGAGGCTATTTGGAAGTAAATTATATTTAGGACTATAATCATGGATGCAAAAGTCCATTTTCAAAAAACCTATGTGGCTCATTATTGATGCAGGTCTGCTCTTCCAAGGTGCTCATGCAAGAAAGAAGATGGTCTAGTCTGAGTGCTGGAGCTTTGGGGAGATGGACATTTTCATTTAAATGTTTCCTCTTGAAGGAGACGAACCATTTTGATACAAAACTTGCACCAGTTTGAAAGCAGCATGTGGCTGTCAGATTTCTGAGCCACCAAAAGGTTCTTGTGAAACAGGCAAAAATCCTCAAGTAGAGGAATAGGCATGGGTACATTGCATGCTCATCGGCCAGATCACATCAATATTGTTTAATGGAGGTTTTTTCCTACTTTATGTGTTGCAAGAGGTTTCATGTCTGTATGGGTGAATTCCAGCAGACCTGTCTGGTTTTCCTGTTGGTGACATCTCTCCTTAGTCCCAGTTTGGTCTGCGCTGGTATGGCTGGGCAGGGCTCCAGACTCCTGAGCCAGAGGCCAAAGCCTGAGTCTCAGGGATTAGCAGATGCTTAAGCACTGACCTTGCCAGGCACTGGAGGTGCTGTATGAGCCAAAAATCCCACAACACTTACGCAAAGCAGAAATCGCTCATCCCCAGGGAAATTTATTCTGCTCTGGGATGGGGCATGAGAGCAGGATCAACAAACCCACCAAAACACCAGGGAAGATTTTCACACACACGCACACACACACACACACACCCCCCAAGACAACCAATGCCAGCACACAGCACTTACCAAGTTTAGCCTGAGTATTTAACTGGTGAAATAAACTCCTTTTGTTCACACACCGAACTGCTGATGTTTATTGAGGTTTTCCAGGTTTCCAGCAGGCTGTGGGTGGCTGAGTTAATTACGGAATGTTTTCTGCAACTCATCCTCTCCTTAAAGCTTAATGGTCTTTCAACGGCCCACACGTCCTTCCTGGGCATTGTGTCAGGTTTTATTTTATTTGATTTCCATTTGAAAAGCAGAATTGGTAGCACGGGCATAATATTTGCTGTTACCTCTAATCATTCATCCTTAGCCACCCCTGGACTGATAAGGAAGGAGGAGCTGGCAGGAAAACTGGAGCAGTTTTCTGTAGTAGCCATGGAGTCGGTAAACACGGCAGGACTGTGGGGCTCCTGACCAGTGAGTAAGGTGTGTGTTCACCTGCCAGCAGGCCGGGCTGCCTTCAGCCCAGAGGAGGAGCAAAAACATCCTTGCCTACAGCAGCAGGGTAGGATTAGGGATTAATCACACCACCGTGACCAGGAAGTGCATGCAGAGAACACAGGCACTCCATTTTCCTGGATCAAGAGCCTGGAGCAGCTGCACCCCTGGGGCTGGTGGAGAAGGCTGCAGCTGAGGGCACTTGTGGCCGTGCCCTGCCCTGTGACACTGCAGTGACCATGTTTTCCCCAAAGGCGCTCAGAGCTTGCCCACCTCAGGCGGCTCCTCTGATAGCTGCGGCAAATGGAAGCCTCCATCAGTGTTGCACAATTTTGTTTTCCCTGGCTCCAGAGTGAAAGTAACAGCCAATCTGGAGTAGGTTAACCAATGTCAGGAAAATTAATCCACGAAAGCCAGAGGTTTATGTCCAAAAAAGGAGACAGAGGAGCCCCTTTTTCTTTATTCGAATAAAGGGAGAGGCCATGGGGCATTTCCCCTGGGATCTCTCAAATTTTTGGAGGACGCAGCCTCCTTTTTATCCTAATTTCCCTCTCTCTTTCCCCATTGTCTGAGGTACTTGAGAGGTACAGACTTCCTGGAATGCCTAATACCTAAAACCCCTGTCTACTGTATATTCCAAATACACACACATCTTCCCGTCTATTCCTGGTGTTAATCAGGGGAATTCCTATGGAATCTCTTCCCATTGTTTCTCTTATCTCTCAATGCTAATTTCAACCAGCAGACCCACAGCTTGTTTGTAAAGACAAGTCTCTCGTTCCTTTCACCAAAATAAAATGAACCTAAAATGAAGTGAAGCTAAAAGCAGCAGCACTGTGCACAGTGGTAGTGGTCTTTTGGGGATGGTCAGCAGGAGAGGCCACTCTCGAGAGTGACTTGTGAGCAGGTCTTTCCCAAGCCATGGGTTCCATTTCCAAGGGAAGCAAAGAAATTCATACCCTCCCCAGGTCTTTATCAAATGAGTCTAAGGTGGCAAATGCCAGGATGAGCAGGGGCCGCAGCTCCGATTTTGTCTCTGGTGCAACACCTGGCCCTGGGAGCAGTGACAGTGGGGACTTCCCCTGCAATGCATCAGCACTGAGAGCCCAGATCTCACCTCTGGAGCCATCCCTTGCTGAGGGCAGAGCCCCTGTGCCAGTCTCTTTCCAGCCCTTGTACTCTGTGAGTAAAGGCACGGAAAAAGGCAGCTCCAGCTCCTTCCAGTGTGGCCGAGCTGGGAATACTCCTGGTGCAGATAGCAGGCAGCTGCAGCATGGCCAAGCTGGTCTCTCCTGGTACATCCTCCCCCTGTCCTCCCTACACCCTAAATACTTCCAGGTCTTCTCTTCTCTAACCAGAAACACCACAGGCACCAGGCAAAAACCTCTCCTGTGTTTTACAGCCCTTCTGCTCTGTTCAGCTCCAGGGCCAGTGCAGGCACTGCTTGCTGCCCAGAGCTGGTGCTCCTGCCCAGGGCATGGCCACCTCACTGCTGCCACAGCTGGAAATGGCCCTGCCAGCACCTCTGGGTGAGGAGAACCATCCAAAAACCATAGTGCTGCTGCTGCACAGGTAACCACGAGAGCGCCAGGATAAATGATGGCGCAGAGACCCGCAGGGAAGCGAGGCTTTGTTGAGGGCAGGGCACAGGGTCCAGGAGATGCCCCCAGCTGCTGCCTTCACACACAGGTTACCTGCTGCCAGCCCCTTCAGATCGCCCTGCAGGGAGCTGCAGACCCCTGGGAAGCAGCTCCCAAAAGAGCAGGGAATTAAAGCAAAGAGGAACTGATCGGGGGCAGCCTCTCAACATGCCAGGCTGTGAACCATGACGGCTTCAAAGGGGCTTCCCAGTGTTCTCCCTGGAGTGGCTGCCAGCATGTCAGGAGCAGGAGCCAGTGCTCTCAGCTGTCACAATTACTGAGACCAGAGATGCCTTTCCATGCTCCTTAATCTGTAAAAATAACAGTGGAGACCCCTTCTGCTCTCCTGGAGCCTTGAGACATTTCAGGCACAGAGACATCTTTGGTTCCCAGCTGTTAGCTTCCAAATTTTGGACACTAAGGATTTCTCCTAGGTGCCAATGGCTCAGTGCTGGATGCAGGTGTGTCCTAGCTGGAGGTCTAGAGGTGTGATCTCAGCCACCCAGGGGCATTTACTTGTTTCCCCCTATTGGCTCACCTTCTGTTTTTTCCCCCAATAAATTAACCAATCAATAGGATTATTACAGAACAAAAAAATACATGCTTGGATTTGCTCAACATATTTGGATAATCTGGCCAGAGTTTGGCCTGTGTGCCCTGAGATCCTGTGGTCAGCACAAAGCTGCTGCACACCTGCATGGTGCACCTGGCTAATTCTTCTTGTTCTCAGCTCTCCTCACTGCTCCAGCAGGATTCTGTGGGGTAACACCATCCACAGGAGTCTGCTCAGGGAGTTGATATGGTTGCTCTGCACTACACTGATTCTTGCAAGAGCATCTCCTCAGCATCCCTGTGTGTCCAGAGGGTATCCCAGGTGCAGGAACAGGACATCTCCTTGGTCTTTCACAGGACACTGCCCCTCAGCCTTTCCTACAGCTCCCAGGTGTGCAGCTCCAGCTGTCCCCTCTGTCCCACCCTGCAGGAATGTCATGAGGCTCCTGGGGAAGGCAGCCAGGAGTTCCACGGCATGGCCCAGGTGATCCTGCCCGTCGTGCCACAGGAGGCAGATCACTTCATCTGCACAACTTAATGGCAGGTAATGATGGCATGGTCCACTGGCTGCCTGGTCAGGCTGCCCTTTCCAAAGGCCTTGGAAAAACACAGGGTGTTTGGAACAGCACTGGTGACTTCAAATGCCAGTCTTGCACAGCTCTTCGTGGCAAAACAAGTGTGAGGAATAAAAAAAACAAAGAGAACTCCAACATAATATGGAACAGCAGCAAAGCTTACAGTTTCTTAATCCTCAAATCCCTACCCCAACTTAAAAGAAAAATAATTTTTCTGAAAACAATGAAGGAAAGGCTGAGGGGCAAAAAGACAGAAAAGAAAAGCCATTGACTCCCGTGTGCCTGAGAGTTTTTTTTGCATGAATGTGAATTTGGAGGGGTGTGGGGTCTCATCCTGGGAATCACAACAAAATGCAGGGAATTGGCTCTTCCTGCTTTGTTCTGAGAGCAGGGAGGGACATGGAATTATTTTAAGGCCACTTGCACGATGCTGTGTGGGCTTGCAGATCCCGTTTTCTTCCCTCTCCTAATGATGCCACAGGATCACCTTGCCCAGGAACATGAGATCGTCTGGAAAATATCATCCAGTGCATTATTCCCTGTGCCAGAAGGATATTTATAGATAAAGTAAATCATGTTGTCATGACCCAAACAAATAACGAGAGGCTGCAAGGCAATGGAGTTTCTCCTCATCTGTCTCTGTGCATGGCTTTGCCTCAGGAGGGGCCACTGGAATCTTTAAGGTCCCTTCCAACCCAAACCATTCTATGATTCCATGATCCTTCCAAATTCAGCCAGTTTTGGGGAGCAGGCAGGAGCATTTGAACCAGTCCCTCACAGGACCAGGCTCCCTATAAATCCCTTGCCCAAATTTGCTCCAGGAAACCATATAAGGCTCAAAAGGATGTATATTTTTGACACAAAATAGGGTCATTTCAAGGGAGTTTCTCGCAAGAAGGGAAATCCTTCCTCTAAGCTGAGCAGTTCAGGTTATTATTCACTGTTTGGATCCAGCTCACTGAACAAAATACTGCCTTTGCATTTGCAAAGGAACAATCCATTGAGCAAGTTCAGGCCAGCTCTCATTCTTCCTAAATTTATTAATGGAAAATTAAATATTCTCTTTATATAGGCAGGTATGTACATATCTGCATCTCCAAAGTGGTTTCAGGCCCTCCATTTGTAAATTAATGGATATAATTCACTTTGCAGCACTACCTAGAGTGGCTCCAGGGTGTGATGTTTTTATGGTCATGGAAAATAAATGAAGAACAGTGGATGACCTTTCCTAGCTTAGGTCTGTCTTCCCAAAGGAAGTGTGTAGAACAGGGTGTGTGTGTAGAATACCAACCATCTGCTTTATCCTGTATTTCCTTCCTGTGGGAGGTTTATCTCATAATTCCCAGGAGTGTAGGAAATCCTGCTGCAACACAGCCTCTTCTTGTCCACTGGACCCGTGCTGGAATTACAGAATAGAATATTCTAGCTCGAAGGGACCCACATAGATCATCAGGTCCAATGGAAGGAGGGAAGTATTAGGTTTGGGGTCCTTGGGATGTGGCACTTTGCAAATGACAGAGAAACAGCGATGAACCCCATGCTGGGGGACACAAAACAGGTAGCAAAGAGGAGAGGTGGGAGAAATGTTCCCCTGACATTTTGGAAGTTTAAGCAGGCAGCAGAGTTCTGTAATATGGATGTCCTCATGTTTTGTGTTTTAGTTTGGGGTCTTTTTGTCCCCTGTATTTTGTACTGCTCTTCCAGAGTAGGGCAGTACCTTCAACTGGAGAATAACAAAACAGTTGTTACTACTTCATCTTCTAAAGCCAGGCCTGCATCTTTCATGTGCTTTTGGCTGACTGTTCAGATGCAGCAGTTTGTGGACTGAAAGAAGGAGGATATTGGAATTGAGAAGAAAGGATTTATTCCTTGGTGTTCAGTTGTCTGCAGTTAGGAAGGGCAGAAGCGATTCTGAGCAGTTCCAGGGCCCAAAGCCCATCCATCTCCCTGGGATCCACATTCCATTCTGCTGCCCTGGAGTTAGGTGCCAGACTGGAGCAGCTGAAGTCTTTGCTCTTTCTGGCCAAACTTTGCACTTTCCATGGGAACACCTGGCCCCTTGTACTTCTGCTGGATGACGAAAGGACAGAAGATTCTTTCTGCAGGATCCTGTATGAAGTTCCATACAGGAACTTCTCTTTCTCTGCAAACGAACTTGGTCCAGACTCAATGTGCAGCTGGATGCAGGAAGGTGCAAGGGGGCAGGGGAGAGCTGTCACTGAGTGTGTCCAGTGCTTCTCCTGCTGTAGTATCTTTCAAAAGAGATCCTCGAATCAGTAGATCCCACCACTCCCAGGATGTGCTTGGCACAAATGCAAGCATTTTGCTGTCTGCTCAGAATGCCAGTTTTCTCTCTTCTCTCTGAGTCTCTCAGTCCTGAAATGGAGCACCTTCCCTACAACCAACATGGAACACACCTGCACCTCTAGTCACCTTTCTCCCAGGGAAGCAGGGTCACACAGAGCCATGCCAGCTTTTGGGGCCTAGAGGCCCTTTCCACCTTCCCCAAATGGATGGAAAAGCAAAAACCCAAGTATTTTGATGATGATTAAATTGTTTTCTGATACTATGTAAATGATTTTGATAATTAGTCTATGAATTACAGGCATTTGTAATAAACTTCAGCCTTTCCTTCCAGCATTTCAAAACAGGTCTTCTGTGTGGTAGCTACATTAAAAATTAAAAATAGTGTGTTCTGCCTTACCTAGGGCTGGTTTTGTTTTTTTTTTTTTTCCATATGTTCCTCAGACCAGGTAAGAAAAATGGCTTAGTTCTATTCGGTCAGGTTCAGTCCAATTTTAAAAATCCTTTTGCAGAGCTTCAGTGTTTCAGGCTGCGTGGTAGCAAGAAATACTTTATTAGACAGGAGTGCTCTTTGGAACTTCAGTTATTGGAATGTCCTTCTCAGTCCTAGCTTTTAACAGCTTGTTTCTAGGAAATGTAAACTTCTACCACTGGGATTTAGCATGCTTAATTTGTTCAGCTTATGAACCATAGGTACCAACTCAGTCAAGAAACAACTCTTTTTCACAGTAATTTTTTTCCACCTCCTTGAATCTTACTGCATTTTAGTCTTTAATTCCAGCTAATTTTTCTTTTGAAACAAACAAAGAAACAAACAAACAAAGAAACAAACAAACAAACAAACAAACAAAAGGTGAAACTGCATTTCCTTGTGGAGCACATTTAGAATGTATCTGTGTTATCAGAGTTGTGGGCATATGTCTCTACAGAAGAAAAGATCCATCTTTTGCCTCAAGATCACGTGGACTTACTTGAATGGTGCAGAGTAAATTTTCTTTCTAAATACCTCTAAAAAAAATGAAATGCTGTCATGTGAAGCTGGGTTGCTCCAGGCTTAGGCACCAGGCTGCAGCTCATGGGATATGGCCATGATATACAGGAATCACNGTTCCCTTGTCCCTATTCTTTTTTAATCCCTCTCTGTCGTGCTGCCCATCCTAGTTTTTTTTTTTTTTTTAATCTCTATCCTGCACCCGGTTCTTCCTTTTCTTCCTGTGTCCTCTCTGCTCCCACTCTCTCTTTCTGCCTCTCCTCTCCTCTCTCCCTGGTGCTTCCATTGCACTGCAGGATGTGTCTGTGAGTGCAGATTTGGATCCCGGTGCTCCAGGCTCACAGGAGGCAGCATCAGCACCGTAGGGAAGGGATGAGACAGCTCCTGACACTGCCCCGAGTGCGGGAACGGAGCGGAGCCTGAGCGGGAGATGTGGCATCAACCTGGAACACAGGAGATGTGGCACTAGCCCGGGACACGCTGCCCCCGTGCCGTGAGTGGGGTGGCCACCAGCCTGTGACAGTGAAACTGGACCTCAAGTTCCTTTCCAACCAGGGCCATTCCATGATCTATGCAAACACTGCAATATTGCCAAAGTTTATAAATATTGGGATGTTTTGATAACTTGGTTTTTGTTGACATTTCTATTAATGATTGTTAAATGTGAGGAGATAACAGGACAAAAAGGAAAATGGAGTTTGTCCTCACAGTTATTTTTATTTACTTATTGTTTATGTACATGTTTATCATGTTTATATAGATATGGGTATTATTATACATACGATTATGGGTGAGACACACAATTTTTATGAATCTGCCAGGCTCTGGGGAGATTTACTTCCTTGGAAAACGATGATTCAAATGTGTATTGTGGTAGGCCTTAGTGTAGTAGTGTATTACCTAAATGGGTGTGTAAAGTGAGAGGGCCTAATTCTAGGAAATAAAACTGTTTGTCTGTCCCACGAGTTACAAATTTCTCCAGTGGTGTGGTTGTTGTCCTTTGGTTTAATAAGAGTGAATTCTCTTGTGGTACNTTTTAATCCCTCTCTGTCGTGCTGCCCATCCTAGTTTTTTTTTTTTTTTTAATCTCTATCCTGCACCCGGTTCTTCCTTTTCTTCCTGTGTCCTCTCTGCTCCCACTCTCTCTTTCTGCCTCTCCTCTCCTCTCTCCCTGGTGCTTCCATTGCACTGCAGGATGTGTCTGTGAGTGCAGATTTGGATCCCGGTGCTCCAGGCTCACAGGAGGCAGCATCAGCACCGTAGGGAAGGGATGAGACAGCTCCTGACACTGCCCCGAGTGCGGGAACGGAGCGGAGCCTGAGCGGGAGATGTGGCATCAACCTGGAACACAGGAGATGTGGCACTAGCCCGGGACACGCTGCCCCCGTGCCGTGAGTGGGGTGGCCACCAGCCTGTGACAGTGAAACTGGACCTCAAGTTCCTTTCCAACCAGGGCCATTCCATGATCTATGCAAACACTGCAATATTGCCAAAGTTTATAAATATTGGGATGTTTTGATAACTTGGTTTTTGTTGACATTTCTATTAATGATTGTTAAATGTGAGGAGATAACAGGACAAAAAGGAAAATGGAGTTTGTCCTCACAGTTATTTTTATTTACTTATTGTTTATGTACATGTTTATCATGTTTATATAGATATGGGTATTATTATACATACGATTATGGGTGAGACACACAATTTTTATGAATCTGCCAGGCTCTGGGGAGATTTACTTCCTTGGAAAACGATGATTCAAATGTGTATTGTGGTAGGCCTTAGTGTAGTAGTGTATTACCTAAATGGGTGTGTAAAGTGAGAGGGCCTAATTCTAGGAAATAAAACTGTTTGTCTGTCCCACGAGTTACAAATTTCTCCAGTGGTGTGGTTGTTGTCCTTTGGTTTAATAAGAGTGAATTCTCTTGTGGTACTGACTTAAATAAAACAACTGCAAGCTATTGGTATAATTTATCTCCACTTTACAACCTTTTAGTTGTCATTTTTTGATTTTGTCTCATTCTCTCAAATTTCATAACAATTTTAGCAGCTGTTTTTGCAGTATTGAACACTTTTTTCTTGATTTCTGTCAACAGTAAGTTCTCTCCCATGTGATGTTTTATGTGGGCTGGTTTGGGTTTTTAAAGATAATATTTATGGTCATTTTTGTCCACAGTGTTTCTGCCTTTTACTAACATTTTCCAATTAATTAAAACTTAAATTCATACATCTGTGTGATATATACATAATTATACATAGAGAAAAAGAGGGTGCCTTTGTTATCTGAAAACTGTGTTTCATGTTTATTCCCTCTTGCTCTTCATAATTACTGTGTCTTTCACCTTCAGCCCATGACCTTTTGGTGCCTTATTTTTATTTATTTTGATATATTATTTTATTTGCCTCATTTCCTTTCATATCAATACAATTTCACTAAACCTGTCCAGAATCTACTGGATTATCGTTCTTGTGAAACTCTTCTGTGGGTAATGATGGACTCATTTTGTCAGCCAAATCTTATTCCTATAGGAAGCATTGGGAACTCAGGAGCAAGTGAAGTGCTTTTCATCGGCCAGCTCTGCCTTCCCCCTGTCAGAGATTATCGAAGAACACCAGTAGATGGGGCTGAAGTGCTGCGGAGTGTGAAGCGCTTCCAGCGTGGAGTGAAAACCGAGAGAGGTGGGAAACGTCGGGGAGAGTGAGCACCGAGTTAACTCCTGCTGCCTGGGTATTTTTTAGGAGAGGATGCAGTGCTGCAGGAGGAGCCAAGGGGCAGAGAAGAGGCACCGAAGGTTGTGGATTTGCAGCAGCTGGTGCCCGTGGGGGGTGTGTTCCACATCGATGCTCTGCAGCTGCCACCTCAGGCCCAGGATATCCGTGACTGGAGCATGGTGGAGGTGAGGGAGGAAAGGGATCAATCCCCAATGCCCTGGCACCCC
>VZRX01019501.1:0-78370 GCA_013398075.1 Notiomystis cincta | reverse complement strand
CCTGCTGACCAATGCCCAGCCAGGCCCTGAGCAGTGACCAGCATGTCCTGACCAATTTTCCCCAGTTTATATACTGAGCATGGCATCCTGTGGTATGGAATATCCCTCAGGTCAGTTCAGGTCAGCTGTCCTGGCCACACTTCCTCCCAGCTCATTGTGCACCTGCTCACTGCCAGAGCCTGGGAAAATGAAAAGTCCTTCACTTAGAGTAAGCACTGCTTAGCAACAACTAAAACATCAGAGTGTTATCAACATTATTCTCATACTGAATCCAAAAAGACAGCACTGTATCAGCTACTAGGAAGAAAATTAACTCTATCCCAACTGAAACCAGAGCATCCAGCTCCAATGCTCAAAGGCAGAGGGATGGAAAAGAGAGGAGGCAGTCAACACTTGTCCCTCAACATCGAGACAGCAGTTCTCAGTTTAATTTCAGGACAGCACAACTGAGCTCTTGGAAACATATATGTTCCTATCCTGTGGGCACAGAAATATTTGTCATTTTTATAGATGGCTGAAATATATTTGGAAGCTCTAAGACTGTGGCCACCCTATATCAAAGGCGGTTTCATAACAAAACACTGTAACAGTCCATTTATAGAAACAGCAAACTGCATTCTGACTGCTGTGGGTAAAACCAAACACCCTCCCTGCCTTCCTAAAGCCGTAGAAACAACACCACCTTCCTCCAGAAGGGCCATTTCCATAAAAGAAATAAAATTAAAGAGGAAAACCTTGTACTGAAGGAAGGAATCAGGGACACAGAGGCAATGTTTTCAACCCAAAATTGTCACGTGAGCAGGTGGTGGACGGGAGAAGGCAGCAACCAGGGGAATACTTTGTGGCTATGTAATTTGCTAAACTGAGGTGGACACAAGGAAGAAGGTTGAGGGAGGACAGGAATTTATTTTAGAAAGGAAATTTGAATCCCATTAGAATGACCACAGTGGAATGAATCCAGCCAAGAGAAGGGGAATGGGGGTCATAAATAACAGGAATCACAGGTCAAGCAGCAAGGTACTGCTGCAAAACCCATCTGAATGGTAGAAGGAGGCTTCCAAAAGCGCATAATTGTGAGCTCTCAAGGAGTCCAGGCTCCCAGGACCACCAAGGATGTCTGTAAGAATCTAACTTACACTCAAGACACTACTTGACATCTCTTCCAGTTCCTTCTTCTGGTCTTCTCATTTGATCTGTGAGGGGCAGGAGTGTCCAGATCTGCCTCCCCAGGGTTTTACAGAGCTGATAACACACCTTGCCCATCTCTGCAGGAGACAAGCTCTTCTCTGTGCCACTTCTTTCCACTATGATAATTCCATTCCCACTAACACCCTCATAACAGTTTTGAGTACACTTAAATATGACTATTTCATTCTCTGCATGACACCCGGGGAGAAACCTTCTTTATTCTTTGTCTCAACATCCCCTAACACAGGAAAGCATTTCTTTATTGACAAGCATTAAGTATTACAGTATCATAAAGAAACTTATCTAACTTTACAACACAGACAGGAGAAAGTATGTGGAGTAACTGCACAGACATGTACAGTTTTAATTGAATTAGTTTTCCCAAGTGTAATCATATGAGTTTATTACTCCCATACCAATCCATTAAAACTTTGTGGATATACAGTTGACCAATCAGTTTCAAGAAGTTTGATTTGACATGATGCCTGGTGCCATCATACAAATCATGTTTACATGAGTGGGTCTACTCAGTCCCCTGCAGGACAGGTCCCCTTCAGAGTGCCACTGACAGGGGTGACAAACATATGAATATAAATATGAATGCATACACTATGCACTTCTTTTGCCAGATTTCTCTTTCACATTAATAAATAATTTAAGAAAGTTGGTGCTTTCATAATGCTTCCACTACCCATCCCCTATGACCAGAAAAAAAAGTAGATACAACACATATATAAACAGACTTGACTGCAAAAACATGGAGATTTTGGGGGGCAAATAGTAGGTGTGTCTGTCTACCACCAGCTGGTCTTTTTTAAATGGTCCATTCTTCATCCATACTAAAGTCATAAGAAATATCACTCAGATCATATCTGCCTATAACAAGATTTGCCAAGAATAAAATTAAACACAACATACAGGTTTTCTATGTCATCTTTTACTGAGAGATGTTCCTTCTTGAAGGAAACTTAAACTATTAAGGGCCTGAAAGGCATTATTATTCTTACAAGAACTTTCAATCTGAGAAGCCATCCTTCATCTTGGGAATTTATTTCAGATGGGGACCAAGCAATAATTGCCATCCTCCTCCACAGACTTGTCTCCTAATAAGAAACATGTGCACAGCTGGAGGGGTGTGAGGCTGGGATAGGACTGGCAGTGGAGATGTGCACGTTCAAGAGCAGATGGAGCACTGCTTTTCATTAGGAGAGAAGACATAGATTCAAAACACCTGGCAGAAAGGTGCTCGCTTTTCCCTTCGGTCTCATGAAAGCCATTGTGACAGCAAAGGCAGTTACATGTAAAACAACTCAAAAGTAAGGGGAGAGAATGTAAATAGAAGAAAAAAAATAATAAGAGAAAAACATACAAAACTGAAGAACTTTCCATAATAACTGTGCTTTCCATAATAACTGTGATAGACTGGGTAGTTTCAAAGCAGAACTGATGCTTCTCAATGGCACCACAAGTATGTAATTTTGAAATATGAAAAGTTAAGTTTAGGTTTATTTGGAAAAGGTGTATCAGATTAATGTTTTAGAAGTAATCTAACATAATTTTAGAAAAATCCATTAGTCACTATGGAGGCTACATCTTACCAATGTCCACACTACAGAGTGACCCTGTGTTTATCATTCCATACACTTAGAGACACCTCAAAAAAAAGAAAAAAATAGAGGGAATATAAAACAGCCAAAGGTTTTGAGAAGCATACCAGTGGTTTTGAGAAGCTGTGCACCAGTTTCCTGAGGTTGAATATAGTTTATCATCAGAAAACAGAACAGACTTTTATCAACTATTGAAAATAACTGGGAAGCAGTGGTAACAGAGATAATGAGTTCCATTCAAGAGTAAAGGCTGATTCAGAAATTCTCATTTTTACAGAAACTTCTGTCATGGAAAGATTTCAGTAAAATGGCAAAACACCATCCTCATAGGAAGTGCTGAGCAGAATACCTTTGATGGAAAAGCAAATGATAGAAACTAAAAAAAGAACACCAAATTCTGAGATTTTTTTTCCCAGGTTTTTCATCAGATTGCCTTGTTTTTTTAAAGATCTATTCAAAACCACCATACTTTGCAAGATAATCTCCAAATATTGGTGAAAGCAAGAGCATTACAAATAGAAAACATTCACCATGTTTTGATCTTACCTCTTTTCTAGCCTGGATGAAAAGACCCACACCATAAAGAAGTGATGACAGTAATGACTAAGATTGTTTTAGGGACAGGTGGGAAGAATAAAAGGGCATTGCTCCCACACCAATATTCCTGTAACCTCTGAGCCAGTTCCCTGAGCTAACTCTAGTTCACGTATTCATAACTTGCTGTGATTGATATTGCATGTTTCTTTGTCCTTATTACTGACCAAGGCCATAAATCCCAATTATGGGAGACAGTTGAGTTCAAGCTGCTGCCATATTTCAGAGCAACACTAACGCTGAGGTTACCAAAGGTCACCTTGGCCAGAAAGCAGGACTACAGCACAGTAAGTCTATATCTTCACTAGTCAGCTGCAACGTCTTTCAGGCTGATTGAGCTTTGATTACCCCCTATCAGACCCATAAGCCACATTCTTCTCTCACAGCCAGGGACAGAACCAAGATACATGATCTCCTGTCTTGTGACTTGTGAAATGCACTGGCAAAATATGTGTCAGCCCCTTCTCCCAAGGCTAAATGAAGTGGCAGCCATTCCTACCACTCATGCAGCTAAGGGAAAGATGCAGTAGGGGAAGAGAGAGCCCTCTGAATATATGAGTCAGCCCAGCAGTTGCCCCACACATAAAACTACAGGTTTTTCAAAATTATTGTTATTTTAAAAAATATAAACAATCCCCTAATTTTATGTAAAATCTAGATATACTCATTTAAATGTACCAAGTCTGTATTACAAGCTTGTTGATGTAAAAACACCAGAGTTCTGGTTAATGATAGATAAAACTGTCTTGAGACACACCTAACAACTCACAACTTTTAAACACTTGTTGCCAAAATACAGAAAGAACACAGCTTAAAAGAAAAAAACAGCTTTAATTCTTCTACATCTTTGCCTTTCAGGGCATTATCTTCATCATGACGCTGTTTCAGAATTTAATGTCCACCAGAAGGAGATACCAAAAAGTTTAGTATGCCCCAGCTTCTTCACAGCAACCTCAGAAGGCAATTTCTCTGGGGAGAAGGTGCAATCCCTCCATTTGACCTGCACTATCTGGCCTGTGCTCACATAAAGGGGATGTTACCAATTCTTTTATATTTTCCAGACTCCTCCACAAAGGTCAGTCAGTGTACACAGGAAACTGGGCAGTGGCAGTCTGGACAGGCTTCTCCCATTAGAGCTAGACCCTGTGAGGAGCTCCCTGCACTCACACAGGCACATTCCATAGGCACTGGCTGCAGGATGAGTCACGTTTCTGCCTGGGAATTCCGATCACAAATATGGGATGTGCAAGTTTGGGTTTCACATCATGTGATACATTCAATGAATTTCAAATGGGAAGAAGTACCTTCTTACTAGACAGAGTCCAGCCCAGAACTGAATGTCTCAGATGAAAAAAAAAAAAACCTTTATAACAGACTAAAGCAATGCAGGGGAGTAAAAAATCATCTCGCTCTCATCCCCAGGCACACAGAGCATGTAAGACCTAAAAAGGCTTTTACCCTTATATTGAGGAGTCAGAATGAATCATCAAACAAGAATATAGACCTATTGCACACCTTGGATGCAGGATGAATAAAGTTATTTATCAGGACATCTAGAGTTCCTTGAGTGAAACGCTATAGAGGACCATGCCCCTGCCTTGTAGATTTGACTGGCATTCAAACTATGTATCCCACCTAATTTCATCCCATTTGCTCTATTTATACCCCTTGAAACAGAAGGCTCAGCATGCCCTACAGCCACAAGAGATCTGGAGACAGGAGGGAATATTCCCTTAATTATCCTATATCCCAGTGGTATATGTCACAAGCCAAAGTGCATAAAGCTCCTGGCCTGATTACCATTCACATGCTGTGTGGAATTTATTAAATTCCTTATCCCACAGCCATTTAATCAGTGGTATTATTGGAATGAGATATTTACCCCACTGGGTGGTATGGACTGGGGCAGGAAAGCATGCCAGGAACAGCTTTGCTGATGCCTATTTATAAAGACAGTGTAATTTTCTTTCCCCCTCCCTTTCCTCACTAGAACCAGTTAGTCAGAGCTCCAGCAACAGAGCAGGGTTTATTCCATGTCTAGTTTTCTGCAATAAATCTTTACTCCTGATGGGTTTTGATCCACAGCCAGTTTAATCTGCCTATTGACTGTTAAACTCTGTTTATTGTTTTCATGGGATCTTTAAGAATTAAGCCTTTCTTTCTTTCTTTCTCCCTCTTCCAGATCCAGGTTGGATTTTTTTGAAAGGGATTTGGAGCTGGGCTGAATACCTGAGAAAGCCATTTCTTCCTCAAAACAAAGCTCTCATGGCATTACCCATGTCCACTGCCCCCAGCCTGTCTGGCTGTATCTGCTTTAGACAGAGCTTATCATTCAGTCTTCTTGCTTGGACAATCTCCAGATTCCCCATTCAGTCTCCTCACTTGGACAGTCTTCAGATTCCTTGCTGAGATTGCAAATTGTAACCAGCTATTGTTCTTATTTACATTTCAACCATGCCCTTAACTGTGACTTGAACTCCAGAGCAATGCAAATTGTTCCTGTGCACAGGGAGTGACAGTTTCCTTTCCTAGCACTGAAGGACAGTGTTCAACCCTGCCAACCAAACACCTAAAACAGAGGGGTAAGATGTGTGAATCAGTCTGTCTTTCTGCCCACTGATGTGCAGGGAGCCTAAAGAGCTACCTTACAGTTGATTTTCCAGAAAAACACCCCAGCCTCTGTTCCAATTTATTTTAGTCTAAATGCAGTGTCTATAAGTAAGTAGCATTTTTACTCTTTTTCCATGAGGTTTTCAGCTTTCTGCAGTGTGCTACATTAAATATGCCTTCATCCAGAATAATGTCTGGAGCATGGCTATGTTCTGTTCTGAGTTCATTTACCTTCATAAAACCATGAAGGAACAGGGGGAACAGAGGGATGGAGAAACATCTGGTTAGCCAACACCTGGGGTACAGGAGTAATGAACCCTGCATTTTAATAGGTAAGTCTCCACCTGCACAAGATTTCCAGTTTCTGCACCAGGAACAGCTCCAGAGAGGGATAAATAATTAAGACAAGCAGGCTGAGGTGGGAAATGGCTGTGATATTTGCTTTCCTTAAGAGCACATTAGGGACATGCATAAAAATCAGACACGGTTGGGTTTGCTCTAAGTGAACTTTGATTGACCCCAGAAGCCCTTTTAACTGAACAGACTGGTGAACCTACCCTCTGTAATCTGAAAAAGCACTGATTACTCTTTGGCTAGTCCTAAGACCTTGTGACTCTCTCTTATTTGAAACACAAGAACCCTAAACCCCTGTGATTGCATGACTTCCAGCTCCAAGGGGCCATGACCCCTGTGTTATGCAGCCATCCCACAAGAGCCTGGGTGCTCCTATGGCTACTACCACTCTGAGGCATTTGCCACTCCAGCATTTAAGTGTGGTGAAATGATCACTTGGATCTAGGCTCTGGAAAAGCTTAAATACTGCAGTAAACCAGACGTGATTCCTATTGCTGTACTGTATTTTTGTGGGGAAAACATCATCAGTTTTTCGTTGAAACAGCCTCCTCCACATAAAAAAAATATATGATCAACAGTTAGGTGGTTGACACCTTCACTTCCAAAGGAAGGCAAGTTTGAGGAGAGTCAGGTCTAAAGAAGGTCTTGCAGGTTAGGCAGAGCTGCTTGCTGAAATGCACGCCAAGATTGAGTTTCCCCAAGAATATCGTGGGTGGTATTTGAGGGGTCTTGTTCAATCTGAAAACCAGCTGATGCTAAAGTCCTTCTTTGCTTTCTGTGAAGCCAATTTAAAATTAAACTTCTGACCCTCCTGTTGTCAAAGAGCCCCACTGAGAAAGAGCACATCAGAAGCTCCTGGTCTATTCAGCAGTTCTCTACATCCCTTTGTACAGAGACACCAACCCTGCTCAGGTTTCAGACCCATAAGAAACATAAGGCTGGAAGACATTCAAGAGCTCAGAAAGTGCTTCAGAGGACAGCTTACTACAAAGGTCCAGAGTGGCTGCAAAAGAAACTATGGTGACCCCTTGAAGACTGTTCACACTATTGCAGCTCCTGGCATGCCTCAGTTTTGGATCAAAATGTCCCTGTGCAAACAAAGATGAGAGTGTTTATGTAAAAAGAGTCCAGGATAAAAAGCAACAGATGCAAATGAACAGGAAAGCACCAAACATAGTGGCAGACTGTAGCAGTAGCTCCACAACTACCAAGAATGCCAAAAATAAAGTAAACTTCAGTGTTTTATCTCACTGTTTCTGAAGCAGGGAATTGTAAGAATATATAAGTTTTATATGACCCTCTTCCATAAGTAGTTAACATCCTTTCCTTTCAGGATCTCTGGTTCTATTTCCCACCCTCAGCAATAATTACACATATGATGGTGGACAACGGAATTGCTCTCTGCCTCCTCATCTGCTCCCCAAACAGCCTCAGGAATAAAATTCAGAACCACATTTGCACACAGTCCATTGAATGTGTGCCCTCATCACTGACAGTAATGAAGTACATCCAAAATAAACTAACCAGGCTTTGCCCCAAACAGAAGTAAAATAGTTAAACAGAGTACAAAATTAATTTATGAATCATGCATTCATGTTTTAAGAAACACAGTGTATGATTGGATCTTCAGAAGAAATTGGTTCTCAGTATAACTTGTGAGGTAAAGCAAACAGCAATAAATGACATCAATAATAATACTAATAATATACTAAATAATATCTTGAATTTCAAGCAAAACAGAAGAGGGTGTTTAAAAGAAGTGTCTATGATATTCTTTCCACCATTAGTCAGGGTACCAAAGAAATAACTTAATATCCTTCTGAAATTCCAAACTCTGCATATTCTGGTGAAACCTTACTCTATTAGGAGGGTGTTTATGCATGAAAAGAAGAGACACATTAGTTGTTTTCAGCTTTAAGATTTACAGGATGTGACATCATCCCCTCACACTCAACTAGGGGCAGATTTTTTGGACGTTTCTGCAATACTTTGATTGTGCTCTGATAAAACATACTGCATACCTTGCAAGTTCTAATAGTTCTTTGATATATGCTAATGAAAATTCAGAGGTGTGACAGTGGCTATAAGTCTATTGCATAAGTGAAGTGACAAATATTTTCTTGCTTGCTCACAAACAATCAAAAAATAATTTTCTTTAAATACTACAGGTTTTTATGAATATTCAAATGACTAAGTAAGCTTCAGCTAGCAGCTTCCAAGACTAACATTGCTGATTCTGTTATCCCTAAATGATTAACTGGTTACAGAAAATATTCATATTTTTTACTGCAGCTTTTTGACGAAATTTTCTGAGAAAATAATTGTGAACATCTGTCCTGACTGGTCAGTGACTGACAGATCCTCAGTAAACCTCAGACGTATTTACAGCTGAGGAGGTTTCCAAATGTGCAATGGTGCTCTGGGAGAGAACAGGCTGGCCAACAGCTCGTGAGTCACAGCTGAGAAATGCACTACAGGTATGAGCTCATCAAGCCTTGGGTGACCTGCAGAACACAGGCATGGAAACCATATCACAGGAAAACCCCAGTGCCACATAAGTGCTGTCTGAGTAAGTTTAGCTAATTGCAAATCAGAGCTGGACACTAAAAGAGGAAGGGTCTTTGTACAGTACCACTGCATGGAAATGAAATAGAAAACAGCAAGCTGTGTGGCTGAATTACCTGCACACAGAGTCACTGTGGGACTGTGGGAATGCTGCTCCTGCCAAGGAAGGACAGGAAAGGAAAGGTGGCCTAGCTTTTAGCTTGGAGTATGGAATTTGGAAACCCATGTTTGGGTCCTGGTTTTGCTGAAGCACTTCCTAAGTCTGAGCAGGTTCTTCTGAGAGGACATGTGGGCATATTTAAAAATGGAGCTTTTTAGCATTTTTCTGCCTCTGGGATACATCACTGTCAAGGCTAGAGAGATGCTTGAGTGTCAGGCAGTGAGACCAGAGAAATCGCATCACATTCAGGCAATTCATTTGTTCCAAAACTGAGTCAAAACTCTTGGCTCTTTAGTGAACAAATGTTCTTGCCAGGCAGTTTCAGCAAAATGGAAACCTTCAGAGTGAGGCAGAGCTGGAACCAGGCAGAGAGGTGTGAGGAGAGTTTGTAAACATGTCCTCCCAATTATATTGCCATTTACAGAGAGTCTAACAGAGTGACCTGGGTAGCTGGCCAGCATAAACACATATCATACCTGTTATAAAGCACAACACCATACTATGAAATGCCAGTTAGGATTAGGAAATCCAAACTAGTTTCATGCATTGCTTTAAGAAGACTTTGTGGTCTAGCATTCAGCTCTGATACTCATATTTCGGTAATGCACATCTCCAGGAATGATCTGAAATCTGGAAAACCTGCTTAAAGGTGAAAGAAATGCAGGTTTCTTTTCCCTCATTATGGCTCGATCTCGTAGGATGCAGGGGACAACGTGGGGCATAGGGACAATATCAGAAGACTCCTTATTTCAATTTTTGGCCACAGGAGCAGCCTGGATGTTTACCACCTTCCTCTTCCTCCCTCCCCTGCTTTGTCCAATCTAGAGATGAAGTGTCCTGGTTTGGTTTTGTTTTTCTAGCAGGGAGGGTCAAGCATTTTTGAGCTACAAAGCTGTTGATTCCCGACCCCTGGAAGCCACAGCTCTGAGGTTAACTGTCTCTGCAACAAATGTTTCTCAACTTGTGCATTGCAAAACCAGGGGAGATAGGGGAGGAGAAGGGAGTGAGGGGTCAGAAAGGCAATCAGGGGTGTTTGGAAGGCACTGAAATGTTATTACAATCCAAGGCCAAGAAAATCTTGCTGTTTTCCTCCCTGTACCACCTTCAACTCCAAGGTCAAATACTCCCTGCCAAGATCTCAGAAAACCTGAGCACAAACATGTTAGAGAGGCTTCACTGTGTTATCACTAGCAGATTTTTCACTCTTACTTTTATGGGGAGTCACAAAAATGATTGACTTCTAGAAAGGGGTTATGACCTAAGAAGGCTGAGAAATCTTATACTTGCTGAACCAGAAATTAGGGGCTAGTCTGAGCCCTAATTCAGTGGAATGCTATTAAATAAGCCATGGAGATATTACAGCTGAGGAATTAATTCCATATTTAAGCATTCACACAACTTTTTAACAGGACTAATCATTGACATGAAATTGCACAGGCGATTAAGCAATTTTCTGAATCAGAGTCCACTTGTTTATTGTTGGCTGTTTGTTTTTGTGTTTATTTTTTTTAATTTATATAGTCCGTTTTCAGTCACACCAATGTGAAAACATGGATGAAGATCTCCTAAATGTAAAAGGAGCTAAAAGACAATATATGCCTTCATTTTCTAAGAACTGAATGCAGGGACAGAGTGGTATAAAAACTCAAATATTCTAATTTAGTAAAACTCACAAACAGATGTTACTTGATGGCATCATCCCATTCTGACTTCTAAGTCTTGAAAATAGGTTTCTAAGATACATCCAGGATTGTGACAGGGGTATCACATCAAATGCAAATGGTTCTGGAAGATCTGCAACCCCATTTGAGTGCCATTCTCAGGAGCAGGAAGTGAAGAAATTAAATGCAAGGTATGAGTGATCTCTGCCCCTTCTGACAGGGAAATTTCTGTGCAGAGCACCATCTTCCTAGATGGATGCCTGGCTCTGGCAGATCTCCATGAAGCACCTCAGGGGTCTTTCCACAGCTATGCAAGGAGCACTGTGGGTCATGCAATTTAACCCTGGAGGTGGCTCCGTGTGGAAAAAGTAGGACTTTTCAAAGGCTTTTTCTTCCTTACTTGCAGCTTCTCCTCCTCTGAGTGTCAGCTGAGAAAACTTTACATGCTGCTCTGTTATTCCTTTCACAGGGGCTCAAAATAGTCTAAAGTGCTTGCATTCAGAGATGGGAAGAGCACTGTAGGAGCTTGTTGAATCCCCACCTCAAAGGGCCTAAGCCAGCAGTTTAAATTAATGTAGACTATGAGATCTTCCTTAGCCCACTCCACCTTTCTACCCCAGAGCCAGTCCAGTCCCCTATCCATCATCCTCACTCATTTCAACCCTGGAAGAAAGGGAGGGGATGTCAGGCATGGGAAACATCATTGCTTCCATGGATAGACAGCTGGCACTTTCAAAGAGGGAGCTGGAGACACAGAGGAACACGGTGGCATTTGTTGTGCCCTCTGCTTCAGCAGCCTTTAGACTGCCCCAGATTTGGCAAAAACTCACACCCTGGGCCAGGAAGTGACAAGAGGTTTGCTTCTCCATCTGCTGAAACAAGGGTGCCTGTGTGCTGCCCAGTCTGGTGGCCCTTCTGCACAATTCCTTTGGAAACCTGCTGCACATCTGTGTGGGGATGCACTGAAGCCATTACCAGCAGACTGGAAAATGTGCAAAGGCCAGTATTGTCTTCTGGGCTGCGGCTCTGTTTTGAGTGATTTGCACTTTAAAGAGCTTTGAGGCTTCTTGAATGTGTTCATCTTTGTAAAATTATAAAAAGTGACAGTGCAAAGACAGGCAGAATGATTTCATTAGGGCAATACACACAGTAATTTCTAGCTGCATCCAGCAAGTTACCAGGGATTGGTAAGTGTATCTATCAGAAGAGTCTTTCTTTTCCCCTTTCCAGTACCTGTGGATCCTAGTGATCCACGAATGTTAAAGCACAAACCAGCTTTTTCTTCCTCAGCCTCCCTGAACTGACAGAGTGCAGCAGTCCTCCCTCATCCCACCTGTAAATTGCATCCATCCCCTTCCCCTCCCAGTTAAGCTTGTAAACTGGATGCTAACTCTTCCCTTTCACATCTTGTGACCCTCTGGGAGAGCAGCTTTGGGCACCTGCCAGAAACCACAAGCTAGGCTCTGTGAATTTGCCTGTAAAACTGAGCAGCACATTATCTCTGTGGTATTTACTATCAAAGTGTGTGACCCTCCAGGTAAACATGGGAATCCAGGCCCTTCATCTGCTGTGCTGGAGGTGATTTTCAAAGGGCTCTCAGAGCCTCACCATCAGTCTTTGAAGCCTAGGATGGAGCCAAGGGCAGGAAGCTTTGGTGCAATGGGAGTGCATGGCAAGTAGAGGAAAGGTTGCTATACACCAAAGAGAGTGTCATGAGCATTATCATCTGTCATTTAGGCAGAAATGTACTGCAGAAAAAAGAACAGGTGAATTTATTTCTTTTGATTCAGTCTATTTGTTGTATCTGCAGCCTGAGGAGGACGAACTGATGCCACTGTCTTTGCCCCATCTCATGGATTACTGCATGATGGGGAAAAGGATGGGAAAGGTCTGCCTTAGAGTCAGTCTCACCTCATATATTGATATTCCTACATGGCAAAACTTCAGCCATGAAGAAGTGTCCATCTCTGATCCTCAAGTACCAGAGAAGAAACATCAATAGAAAACTATTAAGACAGAGTGTCTGACATCCAGCAGCACTTGGAACTGCCCAGTAAAACTAATTTCTGAGAAATTAAATAACAATCTGCCAACAAAAAGGAACATGACCACTAAAATGGGATTTAACACTGAGGAGAGAATCAGCCAGCTACAAGCACCTTATAAACATCCAATTGCAGGGAGCAAAAGAGAAGCGGGAATTTCTTCTTGCCTGGGGAAATTTGACCACATCCTTTAATAATATCTTCACATTTCAGAAGTCTTAATAACAACAACTTGTGTTCACAAAATGCCTTTCATCCTGGAGGAACCCAAAGAACTTTACAAGTAACTCAGCAAACTGTACAACAATATTCACTCCCTCATTCCCCTCGAGGATGAAAACTGACTGCAATTGGCAAGCTTTCCCTTTTGGTTTCCAATGTTCCATGGCTATTTCTCTAGGCCATTGCTTTTATTTCTTTGTTTTGCTTTAATAGCAAATTTGATAGCATGGGAAAAAAGGCAGCCCTTTTCTCAAGGACAGCTGCGTGAAGATAATCAATTTTGGGGGGTCAATAAAGAAAAAGAGAAGTTTCATGTCATTCCAACACAGAAAATATCACTTTTGCTTTCCAAAAAACAAACAAAAAAAAATTTGAAGAAAACACAGACTATTTCATTTGCTGTGAATTAAAACCTTTTCTTAATGTTTTCTGAGGACTGAAGTTGAGTCAGTTGTAAAACAAATCAGATTTAATTTGGCAATTAATGAAATGAAACTTTTTAACTTTCAAAATGCAGTTTTTCTTTTGGCCACTACTTTAAGAAAATAAGAAAATCCATGTCACCTGGTGTTTTTCTTTGCCCAGAACTCAAAGCAGTGCCTTAGACACAGCCTAAGGAGAGGACAAGTACTCCAGTTCCTGCTATCTGTTCTTCTCTGTCCACCCAAACTAGCAGCAGCACCTTCAGCAGCCCAAGATGGAGTTTTTCTCCATTAATTCATTCAGCTCAGCCCTCATTGGAGCTGTGTAAATTTTACTGTTCACAGCATCCTGTGGCCAGGGGTTACACAGCTTTTACATTGAGCACAAAAGTACTTTGTTTTGATTGTTTCTGTTTGCCTGTTGGTAATTTTCTATAAGCAGAATGCCATTCAAAGACTGCACAATCATTCCTTTTTCACCATCACCATGCCAATAACCTCTTTTCTCTTTCCCCAGGGAAAACCTGTGTGTGCATTGTCTCTGCTCCTGCAGAGGTGTTGAGCAATTGCTTTGGCTCCCTCCTTGCTCTTGAGAATCTATAGTTTCTATATCCTTACTGTAGCAGGAGGCTAAACCTTAGAAGCAAATGTGTACATTGGATCTGTGATGGAATATATTTTGTTTATGCACCCCAGACTGACCTTCCCACACCACTGTGGGAATAGCTCAGATACCTAAAACATAGACATGTGACAGACACAGGACCTTATTTGACCTCCTGCAGTAGGAAATAGTCAGGATCATGGGTGAGGAAGGACAACAGAAGACATGCCCTTCAGAGAAAATAGCATCCAAATTGTACCATTTGCCTACATACAGGCACACATTTTGGTCTCTAGCAGTTTCCTCTTACTATAACATCTGTGTGGATGTCAAAGATGCCCACATTTTATCCCCTTGCTACAAACAGGACTGATGGAAATTACATTCTTCAGATGAATTCCTCAGGTGAACTTACAAGAGACTGCAATATACCTTAAAGGCCTGTTGGATCACCAGATACTGAGCTCAAGAGATGCTCCTCACACTTCTGGAGCAGAGCTGATGAAAGGTAACTGACCTATAAAATGAAAAGGAAAACCCTTAAAAAAAAAAGTATTGAATTGAATTCAGAGGTGTTGAGAAACACATTAAGTGGAGTGGAGGAAAAAACCAGCTTGTTCATCCAGCCTTTACAAGCAGCTGGGCTTGAGCTGAATGGGCTTTTGCTGTGCTCTCTGTGTAATGGCATATTATAAAAACATTATTAGAAGGACACATTTAGGCACAACAGGAGGAGAAGAGAGAACAAAATGCTGAAAACTTAAAAGATAAATCATCATCTTTAGGGGAGAGATTTTAAGCCTTTCCTTAGACATATCTTCAAATTTTTGGATCTTTTCCTGTACTGATTGGGCAGTTTAGAGCAACAGGAAAAAGAGGTACAAAATAAAGCAAAAAACCCACCCTAGTTCCTTTGAGTACAAGATCCTTTTCTGAACTCAGCCTACTGAGATACAGCTCAGCTATAGGGCAGTTGGAACAGGAAAGGGTTAGGTGCTCAAAGAGATTCTTCACAAAAAGATCTTACTCAGACTTTGTTCGTGTTTTATATTGGCACAGAGGTAACACGAAGAGATTGAATTTGAAGTGGGATCACCAACAAAAAACATAAGCTAAGAGTACAGAAAATGTGCATCAGCTGCTGAAAAACACACAGAGACTCCTTTTTAATTCAATCTGTTCCTTCATTTCAAGTCTGATGTAGAGACCAGAGAAGCTCCACTGGTTAAAGCTTTAGGTAGCCAGCTACAGACACCTGCCTTTGTTTTCACAGATGGCAAATATCAAAAGGCAAATCAGCAGCTATGGTGGTTAGAGGATTAAACACAAATCTTAAGACACTGAGTAATCACTGAAATCCCAAATCACAGGTAATTCAGAAAAATCTGAGTTCCATTTCATTAGTCCCTGTATTTATAGTCTCAAAAATAACAGTTATGCTAATTAATTGCTTTCAGCTGCAAAATGTAAGTGTTAAGTGAACTTTTCCCAAAGTGCTGCATTTCAGAAATTAGGATGTCTACCATGCACTGGGATAAACCTGGTCTGGTTACAAAGCACGGAGTTACACAAAACCTCTTGCTTCCCTTGAGCTTTTGTCTTGGTAGCAAAGCGACTTTGTTGTGTGTTTCAAGTTGACTTGTTAATGGAATTAAGCCTGTCTTTTTTGAACTTCTGTGACTTGAGGAAAAACAGATCATTTTTTTTCCCCTGAAGTTAGGAACAGAGAACTTGGGTGGATTGCCTGGGTTACCAAGCCTTGTCTCCACAATTGCAGCAGCTCTTCAATAGCTTTTTACTTAGGGGGACTACAAATCTTCTACTTCTGATGTTCCCACACAGCACAGGCTGCAGGATTCTCCCAGTGCACAGCAAAGTGGATACTGTAGGAAAGGCTGGGAAGCTGCAACAACAGCTAACAAAAGCCATGAAGGACATTGCAAAAATCCTGTTCTAAAAAAGAAATTTGTCTTATGATACTTGGAAAATAGATCTTGTCCTTTCCTACAGAGAAGCATAAAAGCAAGTTTGAGCTGGGGAAAAATTCACCTCTCTTTCCAGTCCCAGCAACTTGATTAACTGTAAGCATCTGAGCCAGACACACCCAAAGCACAATGAGACTGATACAAATAGAGCATGTACATGTGCCCAGGAATGTTCTCTGGCACTGAAATCAACTGGCACTGAAATCAACTGGCACCAAATAACTGGACTGCTGCCTCTCTCAGACCCCCAAAATAGGCTGGCTACCTGAATACTGCCTTCTGTGAAAGGTTTCTGGATCAGCCTCTGAACAACACCTGGAAGTAAATTTTGGAGAGTGTTGGCTGGCATGGGCAGAGTGCTGACAGGGATACCATGTAATGTGTTACACGATCAAGCAGTGTAAGAACATGGGCAATTGCATTCCAGAGCCTGAAAATATTTCTAATCATTCTTTACTCTTCTGGTATAAATGTGGTGTAAGTCTCTTGGAAACTTTTGAATGGATTTAGTTATGCACCTTGTTTAATTTTGTGCAACTTATTAGTAGAATTTTTTTCATTAAACCTGCTCACCATCAGTTCTTGAGGTTAGAGATCCAAGCAGTTATTATTCAGTATATAGCTTTTGTGGCAGTGCTTGTGTGTGGCCCATAGGATTAGCCACCAAACATAAACAGGAATAATTGTAACAAATATTCACTCAGTGGCCATTCTGTAATATTTATGTAAAATTTCATTGACCTATAAAATGTTTCTCAGTAAGTAAAAGTAATACCCTTGAATAGGCAGGAAGTAGAGCCCAAACAGATTTGAAGAAAAAACCAGCCAAGTCATTCAGGCACCTCTCTCTAGTAAACACCAACTAGTTCCATGTGATTTGGCCAATTTCAAATACTTAACATGGCTCAAATGAGACAACTGTGAATTTGGCATTCCTTTGTTAATCCCATGCCCCAGAAGACTTCAGCAGAGCCATTTTCAGACTCTGTGCTCTGGTCTATATGTCTTATCTTTGTTTTGGCTCAAAGACTATGGTACTTTCAGACTTTTAGTATATACCCCAACTAGCAAGAGAAGAGTTCTTGCCTATAGACTTGACGTTGTCAGAGTACCAATAGCAATAGCTGCCAAAAAAGCCTGGAGGTTTCAGGATGGGAGTTCCCTGAGAAATTAAACAAATAGTCTGGTGGGTGCCAGACTCAAATAAACGACATCTGATTTCTTCCAGGTGCATGTCCTCTACCAGTAAATTCTCCTAATAACAATTCCATTCTCCCCATCTCAAGCCCTCACAGTACCTTCTTATTGTCACATCCTTGAAGTCCACCACACCCTCAAGTTCACTCCTATGCCTGTTAACTCTTCCATATACTTCCATCTTCCTTCCATGCTCTTTTATTACCAGGGGGAAAAATATCAATATATCATGGCATGTACCAGCTGATTAGTCAGGAAAAAAATGGAGAAAACAACACACATACATACACACACACACACGACAGCTACTGAACTGTATTGCAACCTATTTTCATAACAGGGACTTTTATTAGGGCCTTAGCTATTCACAACAACAAATTTTCACTGAACTTGATGTAACTTTCCTCTGAAATCTCCACCTCGGACAAATTTCATGCAGCTAGGCTAATGGCTTAAAACTACTGTGAGAATATAAAGGTGAAAAGGCAGACAAGCAGAGCAAAATCCTTAGAAACTTGCTCCTTCCCGCTTTTTTTATTCCAGAGCTTTTCGAGATTCTAAATAGAACTTATTTGTCAGAAATTCAGCAAGTAATAGGAAAGGATTAGAGGAAAAGTGACTTGCAGATATCACTCATGAAGTGTCCAAGTAGTCTCTGTGTGCTTGTATGCATTCCCACCCACCCAGGGACACCTGGCTGATGAGCTGCATTAAACTCCGTGTCCGATGAAAATTGCAGATGCACTGAAAAGACTCAAGCTCCAGCAGATCTCTCTCTTCCCTGCTGCTCTCTCTGTCTTCAGTTAACTCTGGATGCAGCCTCTGTTACATATTCCTGGTTATCAATTACAAACAGAGGTACACTTATTTTCTGCAACAAAAATGCAACAAGAAAGTTGCTGGTTGGGGTTAAACCACAAAGATTGTCTCTGATGAAGTTGTGTGTGTAAGCTACCAGAACAATCAGTTCTGCAATGCTAATTCTCATAACTAGAGTTATAATAAATTTTGGTTTAAATCTGGGAAGGAGAGATTGATGTTGTAACTCCAACTCTGGGAGACATTGATGGAGTCACCTTTGCCTGAGCTTCACTCTGAGGTCTCGAAGATGCCCTGTGACACATGAACAACGTCCTTCATGATCACCCAGGAGGCAGAGAGTTATTCCTCAGTAGTAATTCCAGTTTAATTCAAGTGTATTTATATCTAGGTATCTTGGCCTTTACCCTTAGGACACTTTACAGCTGTTGTACTCCATATCATTTCCTTGAAGAAACTGCTCTGGAAATTGAAAGAAAACCATGAGCCTTCACTACTGAGATCTGCACAGTCTTCTTAATTTCATTTCAATTAAAAAATGTTTAAAAAGAAGTGAAAATATGAGTCAAAATGAAAGGTAAGAGAGAAGGAAGCAAATGGGGAAAAGTTTCCTTTACTTTTATCTAAAATCCAAGGAACCTTGAGAAACCTGAATAATATATGCACTTTGTTTTCAAAGACCTCCTAACAGAATATGGACAGAAGTTATCTTGTCCAAAAGAAAGTGCTAAATCCAATATATGTCAAGGGAACAAGCCTGTCATAGTCATAATATGCATCCCAGAGAGCACAGCTGATCACATCTCTTCTGCTTAAAATAAATAACCCACTGTACGCTAGGTTCTGACAAGAGGTCCAATTGTAATGTTTTCCATCTATTTAAAGATTTATTTTCATAGGATTTCACAAATTTTGCAAGCTGTCAGAGGACAACATAGCTGGGAAAGCTTGTCCTGAGCTCCTAGCCCAGTTATGACACAGAAGGACACAAACTGTAGTCATTTAAGTGATGTAAAAGAAGAGACAAATCTACTTTCTGCACAACAATTGCCATACAGTTTATCCCTTTGCCCAGATTATTATTTAGTTTTGTGCAAGAGGTATCACTACTGCCTTCCTCTGGTGGTAGAAAAGCTCTGTAATATTTACAAGCTGGAATCTGCTGCTTTGGGAGGCACATTCCTGCTTTCCACACCCAGACACAGCAATTGTCTTGCAGCCTCAGAATGAGGAACTCAGTTTTCCTTTGCCTTTTTTCAGCCTGTCTCAAGATCACAACACAAACTTGAAGCTCCTTTTAGGACTGAATACCCCCCTATTTTCTCTAGGGCAAACTGGGGTGGTATCATACCTGTTCTTAAGGCTGACCCATAAGAGCTTGTCACCATTGATGGCTTGTTCCTTCTTTGTGCAAACAGGACAAGGAACACACAAAACAGCAGTCTTTGAAAAACATTTTGTATTTTCCCAGTGAACAGTAGGGGACCACAGTAAAGTCATGAGCCTCCCACCATCCCAGGTTTCTGCAGGGGTCTTTCAGAATGCAGGCTGGGCTGGAACCTGTCTGCTACAGAGCAGCCTCACACAGACTGATCAATTAGTTGTGTTTCATACAAGAGAGCTGCTTGTAAGATGTGGTTATATTTTTTCCATCAAAACTGTTCTTGTTCTCACTGTGAGAAAATTGAAGGTTTGCCTCAATGGAAAACTGGGTTGTGAAGGAATCATTTGCTTTCCATCAAGAATACCAACTTTTGTCAGTCATTGCAAGCCTGCCATAAGGACATTTTCAGTGGACAGCCACAGCTTCCAACCAAAACAACATATTTCCACATTACTTAAATGAAACATTTAATTTCATTTGCTTTATTAAATTCAGCCACCGCCTCTTCAGGTGCCGTGGTGTCTTGTGAAAATTGTGGTTTGACAGCTTCACACCCCACTCTCTCCTTTCCAGCAGACTCTCTGCCTATGGCCAAAGCTGTCCCAGGACAAAAAACTGCATGCACCCTAGGAGAGACACGGTGTTGATAAAGGGCCTCACCCTGAGGAAGACCAAGTTCCTAAAATATTGCATATTTTGTGGACGTATCTGAACCAGCTACTCATGTGACCTCATCAGCAACAAAGTCAGGATGAAGGCTCTATCTCATTATCTGCAAAGCCCTAAGCTGCTCAGAAATGTCCTGCTTTTAGAGCACAGATGGAAATCTCTTTGGGGAAGCTTCAGCAGGCAATACCCTCACAGCCCAAAGATGTCGCAGTTGTTGGTCTGTCTGAAAAACTGGGAGAGTGAAAGGGAAGCTAATACTGAAAACCAGGGGGAAAAAAAAACTGCTTCTGGTAAGATGTTCACAGCTTTGCAATCCAAATATCTCTTCCTTCTTTGACAAAAGCCAAGCTCATGGGACTTGCCATTGGTGGGTGTTGCTTTCTTTCCACTCACTGCTGTACTGATTAGATGCTAATAAAATTAGTGATGATGTGCATCTTTATTGAGTGGCTCAATTACAGTCTCCCTTACCACAGCCCTCCCACCAGAAGAGAGCAGGGTATGCCAAGGGTTTGACTCTGTTTTTCAGGTTCATAGGGGGTAGGAGGGTTCCTTCTCTGAAAGCAAAAATATGCTCACTCCCCTGAAAAGAAAATAATCCCCCTTTTCTGAGCCAATTTTCTGTGGATTTCTGGCTCAGTTCCTTGTTCCATTTGGAAGCCATATTGCAGTGTGAGCAAGGAAACAGCCAATAAACAGGGGCTCTGGTATTTGCCTTTCTGGAAGTCCCAGGCAAGACCCATAGCTTAAGCACTGTGATCAGGATCCCAGAAACATCTGCTTTCTTTTCAAAGCTGAAGTATTCTTTTTATTTGATTTTTTGCCCCCCTCCTGCCCCCATAAGAACCTTTGTGCTGTGGAGGGAACAGGGGAGGAAGGGGAGCTCTCCGCTATAGAGGCAAAGCAGAGTGAAAACTGAACTCTGCAATCTCTAGATAATTATGCCTGGCACCTGAAGGCTAGGGCAGTAATCCTTCCATTTCTTTCACACTCCATTGATGGATGGTGTGCTGGGAGTGTGAAGTCTATTTCCCGTTTCCCATCGCTGTCCAAGTGCTGGAAATGGAGGATGAGCTTACTAAAGCTCAATCCCACTTAGCAGATGTTGTGCTTTTTTTCTGGGTGTTTTTTTTGGTCGATTGTTTGGTTTCACTTGTTTGGTGGGTTGGTTGGTTGGTTTGGGTGGGTTTTTTGTTAGTAGTAGCATTTGGCTTTAAAAGAAAGGGCCACCACGTGGGTATGGAGTGGAGGGCAGTTTTCAGGCTGCATCCAAAGCCTCCTCCATACATTGGGCTGGCAAAGAGCAACTACAAGCTTAAGTTTAGAAACATTTTAGGAGCCCAAGAAGGTGCTTTGTTTCGATAAGTTCTACTGGTTTACGGAGCTGCTGTCAGGGATTTTAAGGCACTTATGTGAGCGTGCTATTTATATAGATGTATCTACATACATGAGTACCTAGACACACCTTGTAAAAAACAGGGCTTGGTGAGGGCTTCCTCACTTTTGAAGGTTTGGTTTGAAGGTCAGTTTTGAAGCCAGGAATGAACTGATTTTTAAAATGCATGTCATATTTTTCTGATTCAAACAAAAATTTAGAGCACTCTTGATTTGTTTGAAGGCCATGAATTATACAATAAATGAAGACATGAATTATACAATCAATCACAAAGGTCTCTTCTGGCTCTGTATTTTATGATTCTAAGGAAATATGTATTTGTTCATCAGTACATATGTGCATGTATCTACAATTTTTTTGTTGAAGCCATAGATAAAATCATGAAGTTTGGAAGGGGATTTGGGCTTCATTAGATTATCTTGCCGAGAAGTAGGAGAAGTTTCTAATAAATTAATTTTAGGAAACAGTGTCAATAAAGCATTGAGATGGGCATTTTGTATGTAAATAAATGAGATTTTCTATAAGGAACATTGCAGAAATAACCCTTTGAAAGCAACAAATATGCACAGCAGTTATTTGTGCTGGCATGAAGTGACAGAAGGTTTCATCCCAATAGCTGCCCACACCATGTCAAACCACAGGTATGATATTGCCAACTCATTTTAACTCAAACATTAAGAGATCCCTTACCCCACTCCAAAATTTATTCTTATGCCATCAATAGATTGGACCTTTGTCCTGCTGACTGATAAACCTGCTGGATTGCTTCTGAACCTGTCTTGTGGAAGAGGCCACAGTATTATATGATGGATTTCTGAAGCACAGAAATAATTCAGTGTGCTGGAAGTAGATCCACACATTAAGTTTTTCACTTCAACTTATTTAAGTTTTTGAACTCAAGTTTCAAGGACTGCTTTATTATTATTATTATTATTTCTCAAAATACATTCTGAGAGTTTTAAGAGGAAAGCAGAAAGAATTTGTGCACGGCATTCTTTTCTCTTTTGGTCTGCAGTTTCCAAATTTTCCAGTGAAAAATTGAGTTTCAATATTTTAAAATTATATTTGTCAAAGAATCATAGAAAGGTTTGGGTTAGAAGGAATTTTTTTTCAGTTAGGAAGGATTCATATGATTTCTTGAAAGAAGCACATGGGCAAAGAATACATGAGATGAAGTTTTACAGAACACTAAATCAGTGGTTTCAACCACAACTTAGAACCTCCTTTACAGATGGGAAGCAGGAAGATTTACACAACATTAATTTGCAACACTCAAGGGTCAAACACTTAAAGACTACATTGGTAATAAATACAGAAATAAATCAAAATTACAATTCATTGCTTTTAGTAAACTAAGACTATACAAAAACATTAAAAATAAACACTAAAGAAAAAAAAATCACAAAAAAACCCAAAACAAAACAAACAAATAAACAAACAAAAACCCATAAACTGAATCCTAAATTAGAAACCCATGGGGTACAGGAAGTACAATGAAAAGGGAGAATCCCAGCACTCTTTCTCCTTAAAAGTGCCCTGACATTGCTGTTCTTCTTTGGACATCACCACTAAGATGAAGCTCAATGCCACTACAGAGCTCTGAAGCCCAAGGAACATAGGTTTTGATCTGATTAGAGGTTATTCCCATCAAGACCACCCCTCTTCCTTCAAATGTGAGTCCCAAATTGGAAGGATGTAGCTGAAGATGTGTCTCTGAACACACAGACTTAGGTGGCCATTCCTAAAACCTTCAAATGGCAGGAAAGATGAAGATCAGCCTTCTGTGAGATGTTTTGCCATGGACTTCATCTCAAGATTATATCAGAAAAATTGAATTTAGATTTGCTTTACTAGTTGATTTTCAATCAATTCACACTTGCTTTTATTAACTACCGCTCCTCCCAGCTAGAAACCCAATGTTTATAGAATTATTTTTCTGATGAAATATTTTCTGGTTTTGGATTATAATTATAGCTAGTCAGAAACCAGAATTTCCTTTCCTTAGGATACTCTGGCATTTGAAAGAGAAGAGTTTGTATTCCAGATTGGAACAGAAAGCCAACATCGTGACATTTCTGGTGAAAAGAACACAGTAAAAATTTCTACAAGGGACCACTGAAATTTTCATTGTCATAAAATCAAAATATTCTGTCCAGAACATGAGAACATGTTTCAAGGATGTAAAAATAAAAGTTGTGCTTCAGATGAATTATTTGATTCATCTGTACATTCATGTAAATATGTTTGACTACAATCAGATAAAAAAAATCTCACATTAACACTTTATATGAGCAAAATAAAAAGGAACAGCACAAGGAAGAGCAGTTATCAAATTGTCATTTCTAACCAACACAACAGAACGAGCCATCTCCTTTTCCCCTGGCAATTTGCTTTATGAGCAATCATTTCCCCAAGAGCGAGTGGAATGCAGAGATCATATCATTCTGACTTTCTCAAGGCACACTGGATTAGCCTCAGTGCACATCATCTCTTGCCAGGTGGAAAGGACATAAGAAGCATGAGGTTATTGTGGAGGATGTAGAAGAAAGAAACATCTGGAAAAGAGGACACATTTCCACAGGAAATCTGGCTTCAATAGTTCAGCTGCTCATGCAACAAGTTATTATTTCTGGAGATATTGGCTTAGCATGAGAAGCCCTGTCTGGGGTGTTCTGATCCTCTAAAAGGTGATGAAGAGGGTAGCAACAGTTATCTTTAAGGCTAACACCTGAAGCTGGCATGCCAATAAAGTAGGAAGATTGAAGGAGACCTGGAAACTGCATTAATGCAACCTTGGGCAGGAAATTTCACCTTCAAGATGAGCCTGTCCTATGCTCTGGTAAGTTCTAGCCAGTTTAAGTGTCCTCTGGAGGCAACCAAGAAACTCAAGCCTGTTATGAGTTCCCAGACACTAACATCAAATATAGACCCCAGCTGTTTTGGGGGGTTGAGGGGCAGGGAGGGGAGGTGGTTGTTAGACAGAATATAATTGGATAAAAAAATCTCTTTCTGAGCTTCTGTACACATTTGATTCTGACTGCAGTGAAGGTAAGCCTGATGCTATTTATCAGAGGCACAAGGACAGCTAGTGGAGTTTATTAATACCAATCCTAGCACTTCATTTAGAAGACTGTGCCAACCAGCAAATTGTGCTGTTAGGAAGCTGTCCTCACATCTGTAGCTCCCAGTTCCCAGAAACTCGTGTATGTACACTCTGCTTCTCTGTGCCAGCAGGTCTGTGCTCCCTCTGCACACAGCACAAGCTTGTGAGGTTTTGAAGATCAGTATCTCTGTCCCTTCCACTGCCTACTCTCACAGCTGATGTCTGGAGAGCTGCTATGGATACCACAGATTTGGACCAAGCTGAAATGGCTCTAGCACATCATGGGGTGAAAGCCCATCAAAAGTCAAAGCTGAACAGAAAATGGAATTAATTAAAGATAATGCTCCAGGTCAGCATATGCACTGAGACCAGCCTCAGGTGCCCAGACATCAGCTCCTCCTCATCCTTCTGAGCAGCTCATGTGCATGTGCAGCAGATGTAACCCTTCCTCAGAGCCCCAGAAGGATAGCCAGACCCCAAATGTCCAGTGTGCTCCTGCATTTTGAAGCAGGATACATTCAAGTGAGCCAACAGCTACATGTACAGCTCCCTTGCTGGACCAGCAGGCTTCATGGAAAATGTCACTGATGGAAGGAGCTGGTTTTCTTTGTGCAGAGTGGTTAAAGACAAATACCAGGTAACTACCAAGGGGATGTGAGGGAAGAGATTGGGAAATAAATCTCAGAGTCTTCTAGTGCTGTATAAGCCTCAAGCAACCCCAGTGACTTTGCCTGACTACTGAGGGATTCATCCAGAGTGGTAAGAGCAGAACTGAGATCACATCCTGGGCCTTAAGGGCAGAAGTAAAATGCCTGCTAGTCTAATCATGAAGGGACATAGAAACTACATTGGTGCATTATTTCCTTATGGCTGTATTTATGAACTGTTTTTGTTTTGCATTCCTGACACTTTCCCCTCAAAACACCACTTTTTATTAATGATTTCCTCCTCCCTCCTTTTGTCAGCTGTCGCAGCTGAGATCTCCTAAGGGCCTGGTCAGAACAAAGTAAACACTGTTCCCCTCACACCAGAGGTGTGTCTGTGTGTGCTGATCTTGCTGTTATCCAGCAGGCTGCAGGAGGAAACTCTGCTAAGCATCACGACTTGCAGCATCAAGCTCTGGGTGGGCAGGCTGCCCGGCGGGCCGAGGTGTGCGCGTGTCTCCGTGTGTGTGTGCTCTTGCATGCACACACTCCTTGGCCTGCTTAGGATCACGTCGCAGGTCGCCATGCTAAAGATCCCTCACATTCCAGAAAAGTACAGCCTGTTTCCATACATCCACCAGGGAATGAAAACTAAAATCACATTCCCTCTTCCTTGCCTCCCAAACCAGGGAGAGATTGTCCTGTTAAATTGGACCCAGTCCTCGGGTGGTGCATGGTGGCGTTGCTGCCTGGGCTGCTGTGCTGAGCTCAGTCGCTGCCTCAGTGTATCCTCTCAGCTTCTGATGTTGTATCTGTACCACATCTCTGTCTTTCTAAATAAATTCTGATTGAAACCAAAAATTAAAAAAACGTGCACATTGCTGAGCAAAGAGCTGTTGAGAAAAGCTCATACTGGGGAGCTGGGGCCAGACGGAGGTGAAATGCCTTTACACTGGAAAACAAATTTTCACAGAATTTTCACACAATTTGACCTATATCAGCTTCCAGTTCAGGAGTGGAATTGTCCCATATTCCTTCTGCAGGTTGAAAGAGGAAAGAGACACTCACAGTGAATGACCAAGTCTTTTTGGAATTCAAGTCTCTTTGGATCTGCCAGTCTCCCTCTCACAGACGGTGAAAGTTGCCCTTGGTGGGTCACTGAGTAAAAGAAGGTTCCACTTTGCCTCGTTATATTTGAATGTCACATAGTTAGAGGCAAGGCCCAAGGCCAGATTCCAGTTAGACGTGTAGACCAGCATATTCCCTTTGGCTGTACTTTCCTCTTTTATCTCTCTGCAAGTGGAAGCAGATTTTGGGACTGTGTAAGCCAGGTTCTCACATGATGCAGCACACCACTGATGTGGAATCACAAATTGTTGCAATTTGTTCATTTCCTACGTACACACTAGCCCTGTTTCCTGGAACAGGAGTTGTTACAAGCTGTATGTGAGCACGTAATTCACTGTAGCAGGATCTATCAGAGAGGAGAAATGTTCCCACTTTCCACCATGATAGTGTTCAGTCATCTTTTAAAATAGCCCAACCAATACTTCATACACCACTTATCTCCAGAGACAGTTCTGCAGCCTGGCACCACTCACACTTAGGAAATGATGCAACAAATGTCCCTTTCCAACTTACGCTTTTTCCACATCATGCCCCTGCACAAGTTCATTTTTTCTTTAATTCCCTTCAACTGTTTTACCAATGCACATCACCAGACACTGGCCTGGAACTTCAAAACCTGGCCCTGATCTTTGCCTCAGAATATCAGAGATGTGCTCTTTTCACTTGTTATAGATCTGATCAAAAATACAGGGTAGATACAATTTTCAGGGCTAGTTCAAAAATTTGACAAAAACACCACAATTATCCTTTGCTCTTCAAATGCCTCTCCCATGTCTGCAGTGAAAAAAACCAAAACTTTGGATTGGAGTCTATCTGAAGCTCATATTTTAAATGGTTTCCAGTGTGGTGGCAATGTTGGAAAAGTTAATGCAGCTTCAATTAAAGCAGTTTCTTTCCTAGATTTTTTTTTCTTTTGGCAGAGACCAGGGAATATCTACAATATAATAGTAATGGCCTGAGTCAACAGTGTGTCCCTCAGTAAATTGTAAATCATGTTCAATGAAAGCTTTTGCCTGGGTCAGTACATGGTGAAAAATGAGAGACCCCAACACAGATATGCTGGTAGTCCCACAATAACAGTTCTATATGTACACAGATGCTGATCTGTTCAAAAGGACAGTGTGTTTTTCATTTTCCAGCATTTGGCAAAGGAAATCATGTAGTAGTTATGGATTGGGTGACTATCACCCTGGTCAGTGAGGCAGGTATGATTTATTTATCAGCTTTCCAGCTTTCCACGGAGGATAAGGGGGAGGGAGAGCTCTGGAGGGGGCTGAGGGGGAGAAGATGAGGAGAGTGGGGGAAGGGGACAGGGAAAAGCAAGATTTATATCCAGATGGGAATGTTGAGACAAGGGTGGGAGCCACAGCAGGGAAGGAGCGTCCACAATGAAGGCTATTCATCAACTCTTGCAGCAGCACAGCCCTGAAATGGAAAGGGCTAGAAACTATTCCTTCAGCTCCTTCCCTGGGGTGCCTGGGGTTCCAGCAAGGAAGCAGCTACATACTGATAGCTGCACATTTTTGGGCTCAAATATCTCATACTGCAATTGCATCTGACTTTGAGGATCACAGAGAGGCTTTTTTTCCCTCTCTTCAATTCCTTGTACATCAGTAAGAAAGTACATTCAGCATCTCTTTCATCATCTGTCTCTGAGCAAGGTGGACTGCAGCAAGAGCAACAGAGTAATGAAATAAAAGCACAGGAGCTACAAAGGATGCATGGTACTTGAATTTTTAGTATCACAGAAACACAGAACTATTTAAGCTCAGAAAGATCTTACAAGGGCTCGGTTCCAACCCACCTCTCAGTCATGAGATCTCCCTGCTTTAATATCATAGGCTCTGTTCCCAGCACGACAAATTACCTTGTTTTCTGATATCTTGAGTCAATTTGGCTGTTTGTTATCACTAGTGGAAAATTTGGCCTAGAACCTTTGAGGATTCAGATGTTTCTTAATTATAAAACCATCAAAAGAATTACAGTACAAGCAAACAAAACTGATCGATATGATATGATATGATTATCATTGATACTTCTACTTTGTCTGGAGTAAGTCTCAGAGTTTTTAGAGGAAATAATTCATCTGGAAAATCTCCTAATTTATTGTCACTGTCCCCATGTGTATTCGTGATGCAGGAACCTGTGGGTGCCGAGACACATGAGGGTGTGAGTTGCCAGATTTACATTTTGCCAATTGCCAGTAAATTCACTCATTTCAGTGGGATGAATCCAGTTTCATAATCAACCAAACAACAGGTCCAAATTTTCTTTTTTTCCTGTTTTTCTTTTTCTCACATAATTCATTTAAAATCTCACCAGGCTAGCAAGAATCAATGGATTCCAAAGAAAATCGTGACACAAAACAATGACCTGGCATTTGGAGAACTCAAAGGCTTATAATTTCTTATAGAATCCAAGTCCCAGAATCTATTTTTAATCAAAATCTTGCCCTGTTGGCATAGGCTAGGATTTGCCTACCCACACAGTGACATAACAAATGGGTGAGTTGTGTGGAGTGCTGGAGATTTCTTTGATCCCATACCATGCTTCTTGCCAATCTTCATGCCTCCACTGCAAATTGTATTCTTCAGCAAGAAAATCTTACCCGTGCTCCTATTAAAGTCTCTCTTTAAGTCATTCCTCAGTTTATTTCATCCTAGTTCTATGTCTGATAAAAGCCAAAAGATACCCAAAATCTTCCACAAACATTTATGAGGTTTCCCACAGGTATCCCAGTGACCCTGGTAGATGCAGTATCTGACTCTCAGAGTACTGTGGCCATGCAGTTCCTACCATTGGTGTAGCCTCCACCTCCACCACCTTTTCAACACAAGGTGAAGAGAATCTTGCTCACAAGTGTCCTTCTGCAGCCCCACAGGAATGTCAATGGCTGTTGCATAGGCTATGAAATCTTATTTCCATTAAGGAAAAGTCCAGCCTGAATCCCCAAATGGGAAATTGATGTTTCAGTGTCATTTCTACTATGATGATACCACTTCCCCCTTTTCCTTGGATCTTCTATTTATATCCTTCACAGTCTAAGATATTTGATCACAAAGACCCTAACACAGATGTGGTGGTAACAAATCTCTGATAATTTCTCTGAAAGTCACCACTTTCCAGGATGTAATCCCTGTGGACAGATATCTTTTCTCCCCATGGCCAAGGCTTTGGTTTTCCTGTCTCAGCTAATGATAAACTTTTATTTCCTCTAAGTATTGTATGATTCAACCCCAAACCCTCAGTTCAGTTAAAAGAGCCAAGACATGCATTTCTCCCAAAGCATGGCAAGTTCTCTGAGTCTAATACTATGTTTAAAGGGGTTTGTGACTTTCAGTATATGATATTGTCAGACTAAGCCTATGTGTTTCCAGAGAGCTCTCTGAGGAAAGGTGAAAAAAGAAAATAACAGAAAGACTGGCTGAACAGAGCCCTTGGATGGCAGGATGAATGGGAGATGTTTTCCAGCTTTATGTAGTAATACACAAATGGATCCTAGGTTAGGTGTGAAGGCTCAATCANGTTCTCTGAGTCTAATACTATGTTTAAAGGGGTTTGTGACTTTCAGTATATGATATTGTCAGACTAAGCCTATGTGTTTCCAGAGAGCTCTCTGAGGAAAGGTGAAAAAAGAAAATAACAGAAAGACTGGCTGAACAGAGCCCTTGGATGGCAGGATGAATGGGAGATGTTTTCCAGCTTTATGTAGTAATACACAAATGGATCCTAGGTTAGGTGTGAAGGCTCAATCAGTCAGGTAGGCTCCCTGAGAAGTCACAGGAAGAGATTATTCTCTCATTGTGATGTCTCATCCCAATCTGGAACAGGCAGGTTTATTTGTCCTGCTGAGATACCCCTCAGACTAGAGAAAGAAAAATGGCTCAGAGCAAAAGCCTGAGGAGAGCAGTGTCCCTTTCACAAAGGTTTCCTTGCTCTTCCATCTGTCCAAGCTAGTCTAGAAAGACGAACTTTTGTGCTTCAACCATCTGGGCTCAGTGCATTAACTCACAGTGCTACAGGTGTTGGGTAGCTCTGGGATGACCTTGCACAAAATCCTAAGGGCCTCTGTCAGGGGAGTGGGAGAGTGTTCTGGGAACAGGGCTCAAATCCTCACTAGATGCATAGTCAGGACTCCCTGAACTGAAAGTCTCTAAAATAAAATCTCAGTAACTTGGAATAAAAGGTTTGAGTTGAAGGCACCAGGAGAACATCGTGCTGTGACTCAGACATTGGAGCCAATGTGTTTGGCCAGGCCAATGATGCCAGCAGGAGAGGAGGTGGAAAAGTCACCCAAAGCATACCTTGTACACTCACCTGTTGATTACAGATTGCTCATGTGAACACTCTCACAAATAATGGCAGCAAATGGTTTTCTGTCATTGAATAAATGGCTGCTGTTTATTCAGACACAGATGAAGTAGTTTGATCTGAACAAAAGTAAATTAAATATTAGCAACTTAACTACATTAGTATTGGCTGCTTTCTGGGCAAGCTGTTTTAGGATCACACTAAGGCCTTTATAGGATGAATGCTATACAAAAATCCAATATGTATATCTCCAGTGGTGGTCTGTGTTTTTTAAGCAATGTTTGATCATTTTTTGAACATTTTGCAAGATAGGTTTTAGAAGCATTTCATTTTTGTGCTGTCTGTAAGCAGAGTGCATATGGAATTTTCTTTCCTCAAAACTGTCACGATTTCTAATTTTTTCCCTCCCACTCTAAATAAGGACAAAGCCAAAATTCTCATGTTCAAAATACAATTATTTAAGAAGTATTCACATGGAATTGGTTGAAACATTTCAGAGTTGGTTCAACTCCAATTTTAAACCTTATTTTTCCTTAATATATAAAAACAGCTCAGCCAGAGAGTAGTTTTGAATCAAAAAAGCCTCCCACCTTATTTTCATTTTGAAAATGCTGGAATGAGACCTTCAAATACAATCCCAAAAGTATTTTTCACTTTCAAATGCAGAGCATGGTCAAAAACAGCTCTTTTCCTCCAAATTTATTAATGTGGATGAATCTACAAATTAAAGTAATAATCAATGTTTTTAAGGATATTCTCCAAGCAGCTTTTCCTGAATTCATAAAAAGCTTTAAAGTATTACAACGGTGCCTCTGTCTCTGCACTTGTAACTGAGCCCAGCATAAGGCTATGTAGTCCTTGTGTCTCAAGCTCAACTCTGATGTTAATTCACAGTAATTTTTGTTTAAAAGCACTTGCTCTCTGCTGGACAGTGTGATAATGGTGTCTCCTGCAGTTGCACCTCAGCTGGAGTCTTCACGTGGTGCTGCTTCTCTGGAGTTTGCTTGTGAAGGCCATTTATTCAGCAATGGTGCAGGAGGTGATGAACTCTGGTTTCCCTCTCTCTGGAAGGCTGAAAAAGGTGCTACTAGAAAACAAATGACTGTGTTATCTCTAATTAATCCCCATGTGCATTTTTCCCTCACAAAATTGTAATTCAGTTAGTTTCTCTGAGGGTCGAACTTCCTGATTGCTAAAGAACTCCCTTAAGGGACAGCAAATGAGGCTGGAAATAGACTGATTTGGGCAAACCCAAATGAAATATCTAATTTTGGGTATTTGCAAGACTGTGTACTTCCCCATAACTGCTTTTGATACCTCAGTGAGTTATGCACCAGGAGAAATAGATATGAAATCTCATCACCTCCTGGTATTTCCAGCATCCAAATATTACAATGCAAGGAAAAAGCTGACTCCTCCAGCTCCGTGACTAATTCTCAGAGTTCATTTAGGCATGAGCTCTAAATATATTACACATAGAAAACAGAGCACAAAAGTAAAAGGAGTCATGTGCTACCACCCTCTCTTTGAAATGAGAAACCAGGTGCCACGAGCATTTCAACAGATCCAATAGGATTGGATTTGATCCACTTGGCTGTGGGTCAAAAGTCACCTTGATAGTGACTCCAGAAAGGGTCCATTTCTTCTATAAACTTCTCAGTTTATAGAGTAACTGTTACACACGAGGGCTCATGATTCTGGCATGGAAATGAAGCCATAACTCTGTGAGGAGCCCTAGTGACAATGTTTTCCTGTCCTCAGAGGTCTCATATACCACATTTCCTGCTACCAGCAGACTTTGCTCCAGGTAGTAGTGAAATAATGAAAACTAGGAGGGACATGGTGCATTCTTCAGCTGCAAGCACATGAGGGGTTCTTCCACTAATAGTCACGTGGTTTGTATCCATCCATCCATCCATCCATCCATCCATCCATCCATCCATCCATCCATCCATCCATCCATCCATCCATCCATCCATCCATCCATCTCTTTTCTCCTGGACAAATGGGTGGTAATAGCAGCCCTCAGCAGCCCTTTAGGACTCTTTCAAATATTTCTTGAAAAGGAAGGGAGATTCATCTCCAGAGCTGTAGCCAGGCTGTAGATGCTTGGCTGGACATTGATTACATGTGCATTGTGCCTCACCTCTGCAAGAGGCAGGGAGCCAAGCCAAAGTCCCTCGTGTGTCCAAGTGTCTGTAGCTCTAGGTGCTTTAGCATTACAAGGGCATCCAAGAAAAAAAACAGGATGCATCAGGCTCAGTGCTATATTTTCCCCTTTCAAATACTACCCGTTGATGAGCAAGAAACTTCAGGGTTCATCCAGCTGCAGCAGGTAGCTGGATCAAGAAGATAAATCATGGAAAGCAGATGGAAAATTAGACAGGAGTGCTGTGTCTAATGGGTCAGGTTTAAGCAAGACCTTGCGATGGAGCTGAGTGGATAATAAATCTGCAGATGGAAGCTGATTCCCAGACTGTCACTGAAAGACTGTTAGTAACCTTCCAGGTCATGTTAAGTGATCTGAAGATCCACAGGATCCTGTTGCCTTTAGTATGCTGTGAGAAATTTGAAAAGATGGTTCATGACAGGCCAAATGAAACTTCGAGCGTTAACAAGGATCCATGGCCAGCAGCTGGGAAGCTGGAATCATGTTTCTTTCCACTGACCCACTTAGTGATTATTTCTGAACTTTGGAGAGAAAAAAATCACACCATTTTGGGGGAGATAAATCTATTAATTCTACCCATTTGTGGTGATCATTTATATGTTTTGTCTGTAGCACTAAGATAAATGAAAATCCAGCCTCTGCCTTGAAGAGTTTATAAATAGCACTACACTAATCTTGTGAAGGGCATGAAAGGGTCAAGGAAAGAAAGGAATTACTTAGGGTAGCCCAGGGAAGCAGAGCTCCTAGTGAAAAGGTAAAGCTAAGAAGTGGAATTTGTGGCTTAAACATTATCATAGCACTTCTTGATATGTATTTGACCTGTAAGTGGTCTCCCAAGAGATAAGAGGAGATCTTAAATGCTTGGAACATTTCAGCTAGATTGGACTGAATTCCTAAAATTTGGCAAGGAGTTAGCCTTCAAAAGAGATAGATGAGGTAATTAGCTTCTTTTCCATCTCCAGCTACCGTGGCTTTGTTGCCAGTGCTGACCTTAGAAAGGAAAGTGTGGGACATATCTGTGGAGATGTACTATACATAGTGTTGTATTTTCATGCACAGCCTCAGAACCTCTGGCACTGGATACAAAAAAAAAAAAAGAGGGTACTCAAAATAAAGTACTTAAGAATAGCAAGACTAACCTTTTCAAAGGGATCTGATGCAACTACCATTCCTCAGCCACCAGTACGTCCGATTTCTGAAACACCACGAAAAAATAGCAACACATTTTCACCCTGCTAGCTACTACTGGTTAACAGAATGATCCCAGCACATAAGCACTTGGTGGCCTAAGAAAATATGGAAACACTTCACATGCAATGTCTCACTGCTGATCCCTTGCTGTTTGTGTCACAACGCTCTTCACACAGTAAATCATCTTGTCTGAAGTGAGTCACTTACCAAAAAGATGCCTCCGTACTCTTTGCCCCTTGATATGTTTGTCCTTAAATTTCTGAATGGATCCAGGATTAGAAGTGTAGACATGGACTTGACCATTAAAAAAAATTAATAACTCAAAAAAAGGATACTGCATGACTTCTGATTTATTTTTTCTTTCTGTTTTCAGTCCTGGTCTTCCCAGTTCACATATCAAAAAGGAGGATGTTGTCCTAATTTCACCAAAAAAATGAGTTAGTCTTCATCTGCCATCTTCTTTCTAGTGGAGAAAAGGCATGAGAATATTGCCATTCTACTTTTTTCATGTATATATTGCCAATCTCTTTAAACAAAAATTTTCAGATCTTCATCTAAATTTTCTCAGCCCAAATCAGACCTGAACCCACCATTTCAATATCCTGAATTGGGGATGAACCTATCAAAAAAAAAGTAATTAATTCAAGATCAAGCTGAGGACAGGAAACAAGAGATAACTGCTGTTTGCAGCCTCCATGTTGATTTTCTGCACCTGGAACTTTGTACTCACCAATAAACAACTGATTAGAAACATTTTGGACAGACAGACTGCAAGCTTCTTGTAGCACCAAACATCAGTAAGAGTTTCAATTTCTGATCCTGGTTCAGGAGATGCAAGGTACTGGCAGAAAACAACCTGGTGTTAGTTAATCATTCTTTCACCGTAAATCAGATGGATTGTGGCTCAGCAATATAACCAGATATGTAGGCTTCATAGTTTTGGAAATTTCAAACTAAAGATGTTCATCTTAGGGATGTGCTAGGCATTGTCTTTTGGGAAACACTGGTACAAAGCAGCCATTGACCTGAACAGAATAAAAACTGTGAGAATAAAAACTGTGAGAATGAAAACTGTGAGAATTAAAACTGTGACCATGGCTTCAGAAATGCTGATGATTTCTCAATCACCAATGGGGCATGCAAGTTCTCTGAACCCTTACCACTTTAGTCAGGTTTCCCTCACTGAGGAAAAGGAGCCTTCAGGTCTTGAGGAAAAGATGATGTTTGCAAAATGGGCATTGATTAGGTTGGCACTGGTCTTTGTGTGTCTGCTAGCACACAATTATTGCCTTTGAGATACTAAAGGCTTCATATTGGCAGTGTGCATGTTAAAATATGATTTTATGCATATATATTATGTGACACACCAAGAACCTCTTCTGGAGTCACCATTTTTGGTATACAGTAGAATTATGGATTCTTGCTTTCAGCACAGATTTCTAGGGTATTTTGTAAGTCTCCCTGGAGAATTGGGGCTTAGAAGTCAGACATGTAGCATCAGGAATTAGTTACAGTTGGAAAATCTCTCCCTCTCCGGACAAATCTTGTCTCAATGATCTTCTTTTGCCATCACAGCCATAGCAACGCTACTAGCAAAAGATGAAAGATATCTGACAACTTTGTTTCTCTGGAACCACAGAGCTTTCTACTATAAGGATAACTTTCATGTGGAAGAGACACAGAACTTTTTCCGGGAGTGGGTCCAACACTTTGAAACAAATCCTCACAGGACAGGAGAACCCTCCCAAACCTCACCACCTTCAAGTGCTTTGCACATCAAGTGATTTCCTTCTTGCCTCCTGCAGTGTAAACATGCAGAACTGCTTGCATATTTGCTTAAGCCTACCCAACTAAGATGTTCCACTACTCCCACCCCTATTCCTGCTCTTTGCAATGCTTAATCATAACTGGAAAATGTGCCAACATTTATGAATTTTATGATGAGTATAAGAATAAAGAGTAGACAACAGGAATATGTTTTCTTAGCTCAACTGATGGTAGGAATATGGGGAGGGAGAGTGGAAAGAAGGGAGGAAAGGAGGCAAACTCTAGGGCACATCAACTCACAAATGAAAAAAAAAAGAAAAGTAGACACTGAGGATCTAGTTTGGTATGGAAGATTTATGCACAGATCAAGCACTTGGAACTGACACCATCATGAAAGCTCAGAAAGGGCAAATTTAGGAATTTACAATAAACCACAGCCCAAGAGCAGAAAAAGGCCCCTTCCTCCTTCTACAAAACAAAAAAGAAGTAAAATTATCAGTAGGTCTCTGGAAATCAAGAATGAGAAATTAGGTTTTTTACTTCCTTTTAACCAGGCTGTATTCCACAGGAGCAAGTAGTCCTTGGGTGTTAAGAAAATAGGACATTGGGCCTGAAATGGAAAATGTAGCAGTGCAGGATGAAATCAACACCTACTCTTCTCCTGACCAAAGAAACACAGATGTCTTCAAAAATTCTGGTGAAATTTTCAATTACATGGAGTATGTCTGACTCTGACTCTCTTTCTTATCTCTTTTTTGAGTTTTGTGCTGTTCTGTTTGTGGAGTGTTTGGCAGCCTTTTTTACCATTATAAAAACAATCCAGATGCTCTGCACATCTACAGTCCAGAAGTCCAGTCCCTGATACCTGTGACCTGCCTCCCCTGAGTCCAGCCCTATTCACCACATCAAAGCTACGCTGTGTCCTCTTTTCCTTCCCTCATGGATTTACCAAGAGGATCTTCAGAGCATCAACAGCAATAACCTTTCAGAAAACCCTTTCCCACAGACATGGGAAACTGCTAGCTGTGGCAATCCTGGCTTGCAGCAGCCCTGCTATCAGGAACCATGGGGAAACTCATCTGGGACGACCACCATTCAGGGTGGTTTTAGTCCTGCCAAAGTCACTTAGCGTCGGAGTCGGGCTGAAGAACCACATCAGGCTTTCTGGTTTCTGTTCTCCACCCAGTTCTGCACATATCCTGCCCAGTTCAGCATATACCTGGATTATTTTTTAAATTTTTTTTCCTGGAAGTTTACAGCTCTACCTCATGCCATTAAGCTTGCCTCTCCTTGGCAATGGTTCCCTCCGCCGGTGCCAGTGCCAGCAGGAGGGATGTGTACATCAGCCCTGGGATCTGAGCAGGCTTTTATCGATGTCAGGGCAGGGGGAGCTGCTGGTACAGTCAGGAGCTCCCTGTACTGCACTTATCCTAAGGAGCTGAGAGCTGGGGTGCTGCAGATAAGAGCTGGGGAAGTGCTGAGTGACTGTGCAGCTGAGAGAGAGCAGTTCCTGCCTTATCCTGAAGTGGGAAGTTCAACCAGAATGGATTTTGCTGTTTCAAATTACAGACCGGTGGCTCCAGGCAAATGTAGAGGGGGCTGCCATCTCCTGAAATAGCAGCAGCAGCAAGGGCAGCATGTTCAGATCGGGAGCACTGGGGTGACATTTAGGAGTGAGGGTTGCTGCAAGATGGCCTTTGGGACCCAGGGTCACTGCCCATCAAACTGCTGCTCATCACTGCCTGACCCTTCACTCCATCCTCTCCCCATCTTCGCCAGGAGCTGGGGGAAAACATGCAAGGGCCAAGCCCCATTGCATCGAGAGCCAAGTCAAATCTTGCAGTCAGAAGCCCTTCCCTCCTAACAGCTCTCCTTTTTCTCGCTGAATCCAAAGCCTTTGGCTACAAGGGAGCTTAAATATTTTGTTGCGCCCTCATCACTTGCAAGAATGTAGCGACTGACCCTAACGCTTTAATCCTCCCATTGTCTTTAAAAGCTTTTTATATCATCACCAATAAAGATTGCCTGTCTCAAGGGTTTTCCTGCTTCTCTAGCTGGGTTACAGCAGTGGGGTGGAGGTAGAGGAAGGGGGGTACAGGGAAGGGAAGAAGGCTGGATCACTGCCAGGCTTTAAAAGGCTGCTTAAGCATTTTTCTGTGGCTTGCAGGGTTTTACTCAGCAAAGTCTCCCAAGCCACAGAATATGCCTCTACTTGTATAACATTACAAAGTCAAGATGATTAGAGTGTAAGCCTCAGCCCTCTGAAAGCTGCCCTTTTGTCTCTGGGGTGTAACGATACATTATTTGTCCTTGTCTAGTTCTTATCTTATTAATGCACTGCGTTATTTCTGCTCTCCCTCCCGTCCCTGCTCCTGCACACACACCTCCCTCTCCTGTACCTCAATTAATGGAACAGTCCTGTGTCTCCAATCCTTCTCAAAGCTCTGGACTGTGACTCTGCATGTGTGTGTGTGTGTGTGTGCACTGCACATACGTGTTGGGGTGAAGCCTCTCCTCCCCATCACCCTGCCTTCCCCGAGCAGCTCAGCACACTGTCACCCCCACCAGCTGCAGAGTGCCCAGCAGTCGAGGTCTGCACCCCACTGGGTTGTGTGGGGTTACCTCAGGGCTCAAACCCTGCCTGTTCACAAATCATCATCACTACACTTAATTTGCTCTTTTTAATCTTCTCCCCTCCTTCTCACAACATTGTCCTACTGTCCCAGGAGTTGCCTGCATCTTGCAGTGTGTTCTGACAGGGAAGGAGGGATCCCCTCTTATGCCTGTGGCTACTGGAAGGCACAATGGAGCACCAGGCTAATGGAGGTGGCTTGTGACCTGTCCGTTTTCATGCCCATGAGAATCACTTGCAAATGTTTGGAAGGAGGATGTTTTGTCAGCTTAGGAGTCACTGGAATGGGCCAGGAATACTCCACAAGTTGTTGACCTAGGGAAATGGCTCCAACTGAACTGAAAATCTCCACAGCTTTAGAGAAACTAATCACTATGGTTAAAAGAAATTCCAGGATGTAAGAAAGGGAGTAAATTCACTTTGGAATTACAGCAAAATGAGGAGTGAGGGTGTCCAGACTCCACTTTTAGCTCTCCCAGTGGCTTTTATTTTATCTTTGTGAGCATCACATCCTCCCAAGCACGATGTTGAGCAATATCCAACACGTAGCTCTCTGGTTTGTGCTTACTCCCCTTCTATCTATAGAACATCTTAACCCTGCTTTTTGCTTCAGCCATAAACCCCTTGAGGCCTGGTCTGTCTTTTTTCCTCTAGCATTTCTCCAGCATCTGGGACACAATGGTCCATGGCTGAGCACCCTCTGGGCACTCTACAAATTCAAACCAGCCACTGCAATAAATAGCACTGCAGCAAAACAACAGGGGCTAGGGTCTAAATTTTCCTCATCATGCTGCAGGTCCCAGCCACTAAACTGGAAAAGAAATGGTTGAGTCTGTCTGCTGGTGGGCAGTGATGTAGGGATGTCAGTGGAGTTTGCTGACAAGGTGAAATGCTCCAGCATCACTTACTAGAAGTGCTGGGAGTCAGAGCACTCAGGGACTACAAAGAGACAGTAGATCACGCTGCTGTCCTCACTGCAGCCCCTCCCAGATGCTTCCTCTGATCTTTAGCAGTGGCATCTCTATTATTTGACTCCCAGAATTTCCAGGGCTCAGTGTGGGGCCTGCAAACAAGGCTTTGATTGGTATCATTAACATTTCTGAGGAAGTGCTGCCGCTTCCTGGCAATATACCCCACAGAGCACCTCAGCAGGGAGAGAAAAGGGGACAGGACGGCAGCGTTTCATTCCTCAGACGTGCAATAGGGGACAGAGTGTTCTGTTCGTGACAGAACAGCTTTTAAATGCACAGTAGAAACACGTTTCAGAGCAAGAAAGTGAAAAAAATTTGTCGCCCAATGAAAAAACAAAATCCAATCAGAGTAAGCCAAAGGAATCTGTCCCACAAAGTGCTTTCCTTGGGCTGCTCAGTGCTCTCTCTGTAGTAACTGAACACCATTGGCAGGGATCTCCTCACAATCTCTCTCTTCCTCTTCCAGGAACTATTACCCCCTTCCTGATTTCATTAGAAATTATAGTCTGTATTTTGTCCTGACTGGGGAGAAGGGAGAGAAGGAAGAAAAATTTTACCCAGTAAGCAGAAGAAAAATCCTTTTTTCTCTTATTCCCTTCACTTCCATAAAACGTAACTCTCAAAATTTTTCCTCCCATGAGCAATGGTTACAGACTGATCGAGGAGCTCCAAACAAGCACAGAAATTCACTCATTCAAAATCTCAGAGTCTGCTTTGTTTTACTGCTCCTTTTCCTGTAAGACTTTTGGGAACAGTTTTAATAGCACGAGTGTCACCAAGACTCAACAAAAATAAGGAAGAAAAGCTTTACCCAAGTTCTATCCCTTGGCTTTAGTGGATGACCAATTTCTGATATTCCCAGTTTGCCCAGAGGCCAAATGCTGTGCAAAACAGCAATCATTATGATGTTCAGTATTTTGAATGTTGTTGTGTTGCACAAAGGAAAATAGTGCAGAGAAGAAGGCAAGAGATAAAAAAAAAAAGTGCCTGAAATGGATTCTCAGTATCAACTTAAAGAAAAGAGACATTTTTTGCTTTTCTTCCATAAAATCCCTGTAAACATCAATGCTAATTTTAATACCATTTTCATGTTTGTTAAGTTGAGAGTCCATAAAATCCACATTAAGTCCAGATGCTCACATCGGGTTTAAAAGGGAATTAATACTTTGACAGGTAATTAATGCTGCAATTACTATAGTATTTTGCATATAATTAAATGTTTAGCAGAAGTAGAGTATGTTAAATTTAACTTTTTCTTTTACCATTCATGGAAAAATGTAGCTTGTGAAATTCAAAGATGTGATTTTTGAACATATATAAATATTTGAGTTGAATATATCACTTGGGAGCAAAAATATTGCTGGTATTAACTTAAGCTGCAGCATTTGCCATGGGTAGATCTCAGAATGCTTTACAAGGAGGTGAGGAACAGGGTTCCGATGTCTCAGATGGGGAAAGTGAGGTCAGAAGAAGTACATGCAGGCATTAGTAGAATTAGGAGTAGAATAGTTATTTTTGTGGGCCAGGTGTCTGTTTTGCTCATGATCTTGGTACACTGTGACTGTCCCCAGCAACTTCACAATGAAAAACAATTCCTCACCTGCCAGTCCCATTGCAATTTCAAGCATTTCCTCACTTCTCTATTGAGAGAAGCTCTGAAATCTCAGCTACAGATCCTGACCCATAAAGCCCCTTGTAGCAGCCTCCACTGCTTATATGCCTGAAAGCAAATTACATCATCAATGGCTTAATACAATAACTAGTTTCTCTGCTGAATGTTTATATATGCACTAATTATTGTTTCATCCAAAACCTGAGCATTGGGAAGAAGGATTAGAGCTGCATGACAGCAAAGATATCCCAGTGGCTGGGCACAAAAGGGGGTACTGGGGCCTGTGTCTTTAACTTACAGGTCTGAATATTTGTCCAGACACTGTATACTGCGGTATCCAAACCAAAGGCAGGTGACTCAGACCTAGAAACAGTTTGTTTGCAGAAAGAAACATAGCCACACAAAAGTATGATGCAAACACTGGCTGATAACATCATCTTTTTTTGTTTGCCCAAGGTAAAAAGTCCTTGAGCTTTTTCATAGAAGCGAGGAAACAAACATATAAATTAGTATCTCAGGAAACACCACAGAAGCCCACAGCTTTTGCACCAAGCATTCAAACCTGCCATCAACACCAGTCCTCCCCAAGACCCTGTGTGTGTGTGTGTGTGTGTGTGTATCTGTGTGTGTGTATTTGGTTGCTTAGACAATAAAGGACAGATTTCCTGGCACTTACAAAGAGGGGCAATGCTGAGCTATGCTAATCGGCATCATCTGGTGAGCCTACCCTGCCGAGCCATTTGAATGCAGTCCCAGCGGATTCGCGAGTGCTCTCCTCCGTGTGGGACAGGCTGCTTTCAAACTGGTCGCCTTGCTGCAGCCCAGATTCTGGTTGGCATCCAGTTGCAGATCTTGCCAAGAATTCTCTCTCCCTTCAGTGCATTTTTCCCTAGCTCTAAAATGAAAATCTCAGAAGGGGAGGGAGGGAGGGAGAGAGGGGATTTATTTGCAGCAAGGCTGAACAAAATGTTTCAGGTCCTTTGCTAACTGCACTTCAGCTGCAGGGTAGGGCTGCAGCTTGCAATTTGCAGTGCTTGAAGCATCCCAAACTGTTCCCCAGCATCTGAGGCAGGTGTAGAAAGTAGTTTTTGCCTGTTTCACAGGCATCAGGGGAAGCCACAGCCTCCTGCTAGCTGTAAAACACATCTTTCCTGCTGGATGTGTTAAAGATTGCCTTGGCTTCTCAGCGCACAAGTGGCACTTACTCAGCTGCATAACACTCTTATGCTCACCAGAGAGACGAGTAATGAGGCACAAGGCCTTAATTAACCACTTGTCAGATGTTAGAGTTAATTCCCTTGCAAGGCAGTTATGGGAAACCCAGAGCTTCTGGGATCAGAAAGCAACGATTAGTCCTTCTTCACCAGAGGGAGGGTCCTGTTTTGCCAGGCTGGCCTGTTGACAACTGTTTGAGACCAATCTCCATCTTCTGGGAAGGCCAGAATGGAGGGTATTTGTAGGAGAGTTTGGCTTTCCTCTCAAGCTCCCTTGAGAACAGGAGTGCAGCATGTGCCATGGGGGCTCATCACAGCACGCTGGAGAGGAGCCGTGGGGGCTCATGGATGGCATCTGTTCCCTCCCTTTTCCTCCTTTGTGCTCCTTCCTCCTTGCTCTGGGCAGACTTTGTATCTCCATTCCCTCCCATTTTCCTGCTGGAAGCTGTTGGTTTATGCAGGAGGAGAAGCTCTCTGGGGGGAGGAGGGCTCCACAAGAGAGACTGCTGAGCTCCACGCTCATCTGAATCTAAATGCTTTCATGCAGCCAGGAGACAAAGAAAGCAGCAACCCCAGGCCACACTAATACCACACCTAAAAGTTGTCCTTAAAAGTTTCTGCCTTGTCAGCAGTAGACAGCAAGGACTGGGCTGCAGACATGTGGTTACATCCCCCTTCCTTGCTGTGCTCCTGCAGATGCAGGGATAAACTGTGCGGGAGTCATGGCAAGGCTGATGACATCTGACTGTACTGTGGGCACATCTTCATCCTTTCTCTAATCACAAAGGTTGTGTGGGCAGCAGCACAGGAAGACCTTGGGTAGCTACAGACAGTGCTGGGATTTATCAAACCTTCCTTTCTCACACACACACACACACACATAAAAATACACACACTCTGCCTTGCCCACAGAGATGTGACAGCAAATTGCAAAGGCAGAACCGACCAGAAGATAATGCCCATTTGTTCTGGGGTAGGAAATGTGACAGGATGGGGTGTGAAAAGGTAGGATTTCTTGGACTGACCTCTTCTGGAGGAAATCCCCTCTTCTGGTGAGCTGAAGGGCTAGGAGGGGATACATCTAGGGCAGTAGGCTGACAGTATTGTCAGTGATGAGAGGGAGAAAGTCTTCTAGACTAGTGTGGGACAAAGGCAAGTGGGGACACACCAGCACTAAAAGCCCTCTTTGCCTCCCCTGAGTGTGGGGCTCAGGCTTGCCAAAGCTACATCAGCCCATCCTTTCCCACCCCAGGGGCTTTGCAAGTACCCTTCTTGTGTGGCACCTGGTGAACCAAACTGGCATGAGGCAGTGATGGAGCCACTGCACACCAACAGGGACAAAAAGGATTTTGGAGTGTTGTAACCTGCAGTCCTGGCCTAACCAAAGAGTCTGGAAACAGCCTTCACACTTCCATAGCTGCCTTGAAGAACCAGGTCACGTTCATAAGCACTAGAACCTCTCCCAGCTCCAGCACAGAGCCAGGCCAGGCCAGCTTTGAAACAAATGAGCCATCAAGACAGAAGTTTCCCGCTTGACCCTGGAGAGAAACTCTTCTTAGCCATCAAGTGGAAAACCCCTGGCTTGCCTTTCACCTGAATCTCAGAAATCAGCCTGAGAATTGCAGCAGAATTGGGTGTATCCCCTTGTTTTCCTTTTTTAACTTGTGTCATTGGATAATGCCAACATTTCCCTTAGAGGAGGGAACCCTTCAAATTAAAATGAAAGATGCAAATCTCCTGGCAATGGGTGACAAGCCCTCCTTTCCAGAATCCTTCCAAGGGGTGACACGAGGAGGAAAGTGAATGAGAAGCAGATGGCAGGAGATACACCCCAGAGGAACGATGGATATTTCTGCTGTGACCCACCAGGGAAAGGTTTGGAAGCGCTGACACTTTTATGGCATTCTGTTTTATTGTGCAGAGCATTTTTTTCTTGTTAGTTATATTTTGGCTTCTCTGGGCAACATACTTCTAAAGGGCAAGAGACATGTACCCTACGTGCCCATCTGCAAGCAGCAGAGGCACAGAGAGCTGGCAAGAACTAAGCTGGGCATTACCTGCCCTAAATCTCTCTCAAGAGAGAAAGTATCAGTCTTACACGAGAAGAATCACCAAAATGAAGTCCCAAGGTTCTCCATTCTCCCAGCACAGGCATGTCTATGATAAAAGACTGGCATACCCACCTGCTGTCTGCTGTTCTGCTCTTCTAACAACAAGTTCTTTTTGAACACTCAGATCATCCTTTCTTCATCTGATGTGGAATTTGCCTCAGTTTCCTCACTGATGGATTATGTGACCCTTCATGAACCAAAAGTCACTTCCTATATACACTTCTGCAAAAGACTCCCAATACTTCAACTTCTTCCTTATCCCTTTTCTCAGCTCACTCCAAGGGCATTCTACCTGAAGACATCCAACAAGCAGCTGTCCTCTTCTTCTTCAAACTGTCCCAAGGGAAAAAAACCACAACCCAAACCCACACATATCTTTGGCCTCTCTTGCCTTAGTCTCTTCCAGAAACCCTGGATGGTTTAGGTCAGGGATGTCTGTAAAGCATCCCTGACATAATATACAGATATCAGAGCTGCAAGCCTGAGAAGAGAGATGTGCAAGAAAAGCTCTCCAGCTTGGGGTGCAGATCACCTGGAGAGCACAGCACAGCAGTGGAGAGGTCAGGAGAGAGGAAGAGTTTTGGCATTTACCTCACAGCCAGCATCTGCCAGTGACTTTGCTAATTCATCAAAATAGCCAGATGAAAGCCTGAGGGACTAACCTCATTGTGCATGGAGATTTAACAGCTCTCCAAAGAGAATGAAATAAACAATTGCTGCCTTTCAAAGCTGTTCTGGTTTTTCTCCTTACAGAGATGATAAGGCTTCCAGGATACCAAAAGGGATACTCACCTCCCTACTTCTTTTAAATGCAAAGAGTTTCCCATAATACAGACAACTGGATAAGGAGTTTAAGGACAGTCTGACTTTCTAACCATCCTTTTTGCCCACAGGATATTTTGGGTTTGCTGCATACCCATATAGGATCCTGCATGTTACCCGTTAGGAGAATGTGGAGATGCTAGCAAAGAACTCAGTCCAGTTCTCATCAGTAGCTAGTATACTCTAGCAATGTGGACATGCTACCAATCTCCTCTGGTGCTGTGAGGGAGTCAAATTCTCTGGGAAAGACCCTTCAGGGTGCCTGTTGTTGCAGGCAAGGCCACACTGAGAAACTGTGGATCTGGGTGAGCATCACATGCCCAGGAGACAAACTCACAAAGAGTCAGGCACAGAGCAAGCGTGTCAGGAATGTGTGTCTACCAAGAGCATGAACCATCTGCTTTTCTCAGTACTCAAGTGATGAGCTGTCACCAGTGGTTTAGAGCAGTATTTTAACCAAGTTGTGCAAAAGAGAAGAAGAAGAACAAGAAGAAGAAGAAAAAGCCAACAAAATTTTCCCCACTGCCCAGTTGCAAAATATTTCCACTCCTGGCTTCCAACTGCTGAATATAGACATCAGGTTTCTATGGTTTTAAAACTTAAGTGACTCTAGAGTAAAGGAGAGCCAGTTGCAGAGGTTTCATTCACATGGGTAGCTGATGGCACCTGATAGACTTACTGAGATCTTTTCCAGCCTGCAAGTTCATGCACCTTTTTTCTGACATCATTGAAGGTACTTCCAAGTCTGGGGCTTGTCCCTTCCTACCCTGGTGACCCAGAGGCTTTCTGGCATGACAGTCTTGTCACCAGTGATAGGCAGCCCTCAGTGATAGTTCCCTTCACTGCTGTGGGATCCCTGCCTTGTCCAAGGCCTTCCCAAGATCTATCAGAAAAGCACATTGCTATCTTTTGAGCCCAACCATAATAAATAAGATCTGTAAATAATCTTGAGGGCAGAAGTGCGACTTCCAGTCAGTTCCTGTGGGTCAACCAGTTGTATTTTCTATTATTATCTTTGACAAAGAACATAACCATGAACACGTCACTTTTGTGTTGGCATCCAGTGCATGGGGTTTAGTGCTCTCTGATGAAGAACAATGTGAACTTTGAAAAAAGATATAGCTACAGCAAAACAAGCCTGTGGGATACAGACTCAACCTTTCCAGAGGAGCAAAGTTACTGCCCTATTTGAACATGAAATCCAGCCCCCAAGAGCAAAGTAGGATAGAGCAAACACTGAAATTGCACAACATAATAAATATGGAATTATACAGCAACCACGATGAGAACGTGGAGAAAAAGGTGCCAGAGGGTATGTATCTTTAGTCCACTAAATATAGCTTATTTGAAAGTATTTTACATTTTATTAAAGTAAAGCAGACAGGATACAGGCATTATAAACTTTCCCCTGAAAGTAAGCATTGCTGGCATTCCACTTGCTTAAATTATTGCTTTTTCAAGGGCTGATTAATCTTTGCCCCTCTTAGCTAAGAGAGGAAATGGTATATTGGGTGTTTTACTTCCCAGGCCACATTGAAATGACACTTCTGCAGGACTAGCTCAGTCTTTCACTGTTTTTTTTACCTTTGAGTCTCTATCTCTGTGTTCCTGGCACACAATTACATTTTTTTTCATGGGCAGTATCTCTTGTTTGAGATCTCTTCTGATGAGTTACATTTTGCATGAGATATGTGATTAAAGGGACTTTACAAGAGATTTTACATTTTACTACAGAAAGTTAATTGACATTAACTTGTCTCCAATAGATTGTAGAGAAGAAAAATTGCCTTAAAGAGGAATTTGTGATTTAAGATGAAAAATGAACATATCAACAATCAGAAAAGATAAAATAGTGAGAAATATGAGTATTTCTTCATTAGGAAATGCCATTTTATCAAAACAGATATGCTTTGCTGCAATACATTTTCAGAGAGAGTAAATAATTCTGAAATCAGACTTTCATTTGGACTTCATAGGAGCACTTCATAGAGCTTGTAATTTATGTGAACTACTTTTTTTTTTACAAGCTAAAACATTTAAATAGTACTAACATGAATTTTTGAGCCTTTTTCATGTCTTTATAGAGAATGTGTAGTTTTGTGTTTGAACTATATCAAAATAGAAGATTCTCACATATTTACTTTGATATTTCAGAAGTCAAGAAACTCAGAAGTTGCATTCTACAAATCATCTGAGTTTTTAATCATTTGCATCACTCTAAGATACTTCACTTAAATCTTCTCTGGAATTCTGACAGGACGAGAATTGCATCCTTGACAACTTTACCTGCAAAGTTCAATATTGATTCTGAACCTGGACCCAACTAAAACTTTACTCCAGCTCTGGACCCCAGTTTGATCCTTTTGTTCCATCATTGCATTCACTGGCACTGTGGGAAGCTCTTCAGCTGTGTTCTTCACAGAAAGAAGAACCTGCTCCATTGATAAGGTTTTTCTCCTACAGGCTGACATTTTGGGCTCCATTTTCTCTCTAGAGGAAATCTATCCAAGTGGGAGGTATTGGAGGGTGAAGTCTCCTGCTGGCACAGACACTGAGTTTTGGGTTCAGACATGGGGTGTGGGGTGCAGGTATGGGATAGGCAGAGGAACAGAAGTGCAGGAGTTCTGGCAGGGAAAAGAGAGAGGTCAGATCCTCTCTCCTGCAGAACTGTGACGTGTTTTGTGAGGCTAAAGGGACCAGGTCACCACAGTCAAATTCCTTTTTCTCATTCCTTGTGCATTACATTCCTGGCCTACAAGCCATCATCAAGATCAGTCAAAGGCAACAGCAGAAAAATACACACTAGCTGCTGTATCTCATGACAGGTTTTAATTTGGCCATTTTAAGAATCTTTGGGCCACCAGAATGAGTTCTATTGGCTAGCTCTGAGTTAAAAAAATAAAAAAGAATCTTTTTCTCTGTTTCCTTTACTGCCTGTAGGGCAGGTGCAAGCTGACAGCTCCATGACTATAAATTGCTGCTGGAGCCATTGCAGCCTTCTCTTCAAACCAGATGCTCTTCTTTTCTGCATGAGTAGCAGAACACATGCCCTGACCGTCTCCATCTATTTTTAAAATACGGATTTCTTCATCGCTTGTTTATAGCTTTATGTGCTGAAAAAAAAGCAGAATTAACTTAAAAGTGGAAAAAAATGTCTGTGAGCCAACATGCATCCTCTGGAGGCACTGGAGAGATCTGGAGAGTTATAAAATATATCTGGTTCATTGCATGAAACCATAAAGCCAAGCTGAAGAGTTAAATTTTTTTTTAAATCCTAAGAAGATTTTTGAGTTAAAAGTAAAGAAGAATATTAACAGAAAAGAATCTACCCTAGTAAAAGTTTCAGGCCATTATCCTGCAGCTGCAGTTTTCCCAACAACAATCACACCACGTGTTCATCAGCTCTGGGGGAGCTCAGTGCTTGCCAGGTCACCCAAGGATAATGGCCTGAGTTTTTGGACTCCATTTTAAGAAACCATTTTGCAGGCACCATCCTTTCCACCGCAGACTCATTCCTCCAGCTTGCCTGTGAAGATGCCCCAAGTTTTGCATCTGTAAGGAAGCAAATGAAAACCAGAGGAAGCCCCCATTGATGGCATGTCACGAATCTGGGAGCTCTGATACAAACAGCAGCTCCCCAATGAAAGAATGACAAAAATATGGTTCTCAGAGCTGGGGAACTTCCTGTTGCTTTTTAGCTCTCCCTCTGGAGAGGGAGGAAATATGTGACACTGCAGTATAATTATTCTTTTTCCACTGTCAGGGACCCAGGACAACCGCATTACTCATGTGGAGCCATGAGCAAGCTGCACAGGTCCTCCCAAACAAGTGGTAATAAAGCTTCGCTCCTGACGGTGCCATCTCCAGAGCTGATGACACATCTTTGTTTGCTTTCATTCAGATTTATGTGGGTTTCCTAGGCCTCCCTTCCCTTTCTTTGATGTTGATGTTGATCACAGACAAAATGATGTCACCCTTGGCCAGAAGCTGGCACCAGGCACAAGTGCAACAGCAAATTAATTTTATCAGTAATTCATGACATGTTGGCAGTGGATGGTTGGCCCTGGGAATCTCTTTGCCCAGGCCTGTGGCCAGGCTGGAGAGAGCAAGAACTTATGCCCAGTGAAAATGTACTTCATTCACAAGTCTCTTTCCTATTCAGTCCCATGTTGCCACCTGTCTTCCTGATCAATCCTGTACAGCCCTGAACCCCTTACAGAAGCCCTCTACAAATGGACTGTTCCACAACAATGCTGGTCTATAGCCTCATGCCTACCTGCCCTGACAGGATAGACAAAATATATTATTTTAGAATTTGCAAAAATGTGGAAACACTTTGTATTTTCAGAACAGTCAAGTGCAACTGTCAGTGTACAACTGCTCACCTCCATCAGATTCTGTATTAATGCTCATTGCTTCAATATTTACTAAGACAGCTATTATAGTATCTAATAAAAACCTTTTGAAAAACTGAGCTTCTTTCTGCTGGTGGTATAGAAAAGATCTCAGCATTACTGTATCACAAAAGAACTTTAATTTTTTATTATTTCTGCACCCAGCTTTGAATGCCTGGGCATTCGCCCAGAAGTTTGCACTTTAAAAATAAAAAGGAACAGTACTGGGTGCTTCCTTGTCCCACTGTGGTGCTCAGTGGCTCAGTGGGGTGGCCTCAAGGCTGTGTGTGTGCAGTAATGCACATGTTCTGCAGGCAGAGGGTCCCCCCACCTCCTGCAGTCCCTGCAGCAGCTCTCGGTTGGGACCAAACAGCTCAGTTCAGCTTCGGGCCTCAGTCCTGCTTCTGCTCACTGGATGGGATCCAAGCACTTGTCAGACTGCCACAGCTCTGCTGGGGAAGTTGCATGTCTTCCCCTGTGCCAGCTTTATCTCAAAGCTTTTTTTCTGTATATATTTCAGTGATTTAAGAAGATGACGTGGAGGCACAGGAGTTGGAGTCCTCGCATGCTGTGTGCGGCACCAGTGGATAAGGAGCGTGTGAAGGAAGTGAGTTATCCACCCACACACAATCAACACAAGGATTTGATTTCACTGGGTTTTGGGGGTTTTTTTCTCTTTTATTTGCCATCATAATTAAACATTTTTGCCCTACCTTGATCTCCAAGTCCTTCTTGATCTACGAGTCACTCTATCTCCTTCTCTGTGTGTGTCCATGTGGCTGGGTCCCTTGAATGTTTATTCTGCTGCAAAGTGTAGTGATTTCTGGGCAGGATGTCCAAAGATAAATCTGGCTTGTGGCAAGAGTTAAAAAGATTACAGTAAGGCCTTGTTTACAAAGGAGAAGGATCAGCTGCTGTTCTTGGAGTTTGTTTAAAAATTCTTTTTTTAACCATCCTTCTTTGTGTTTAGGTTTGTTTCCCTTGTTAAATAAATAACCGGTAAGGTCTCCATTGATCACCTCCGTCCTGTGCGTGTGCCTGAGGAGAGAAGAAAGCGAGAGGATTTCATGTCTTTCTGGAGAGGCCAGAAAATTTCTAGGAAAACTTTGTTAAGCATCAGGGAGTGGCAGAGTTAAATGCAGCCCAAAGCCAACCAACAAGCTGGAACAGATGAGAGAGGGGTCATTTATGATAAGCTATATACTCATGAACATATTCATACATAAATTTTTCCTCTTTCTGCCTTAGCTTCTTCTTCAAGGTGGCCTGAGCAGTGACAGCTACTGACCTGACCTACCTGTGTCTGCCTCCTTCCCACAGAGGAGCCCCAGGACTGAACAACCAAAACAGCATCAAGGTCTCTGGTAGATAAAACAGCCTGGCCAAACACGAGGGTTTTCCCAGCCTTTTCAGTCTTTTTACCATATAGGGCTGGTGAAGAGAAAGCAGGGATGAAGAGGAAGCTAATGCTGACCTCTGTTGACAAATCCATGGAAGAAAAATCCAAAGACAACTTCTGGCTCAGTCAGTCCTTAGATCACCTCCCAGTGTGACTTTCCATCCTCCTGTGTGCTTGTCCTTCCCTAGGACCACACTTTGCAGGGGCCAACAGCAATGCCTGGTGTTTCTTTTCCTCGCAGAGTGCTCAGCAGTGTTGCCTATACAGGCACATGAGCACAGCTCTCCCCTTATTGCCCTGGCTCTGTGGTGAAGACAGACTCATGTTCTGGGGTTCAGTACAGTTCTTTGGGACCACTTTGAAATACAGCACATAGGACCATATGTCCCTTCCCAATGGTGGAAACCATTTTCTTACAAAAAGAAACTGTTCAGGAAGATAGATCTGTGATTTCACGTAGATGAGAACAAACTTCATCTTGGTGCAACCCTGTTTAGGGGATAAAAGCAGTGCTTTGCTTAGTTTGGATTTCCTTAATATAAATATTATTTTTCCTTAAATAAAATAAAAGCAAGGTAGGAGGGAGTAGGTGAATAGAATTCATTTTAGGAGCACAGCATGAATGCATTTGAAGGTGAAGTAGGTGTTGTTTTTCAAGAAAGCAGTGATGCGTTTCAGGACCTTGAAGGCTGGTTCGTTGTTAGAGCCATAATTAACTGCAGAGAGCTGAATGCATTCAGCAGCATGGATGACCTCTTTACCAATGCTTACCAGGAAATAATAAGCAACAGGGTGTAGGTCCTAAATGAAACAGAAGCTGCCAGGATTGAAATTCCTCTATGGAACAAGAGCTCCACCTTCAAAGCAGGACTTCATTCTGCAGTACATCTTTCCTAAAAAAAGAGCACTGCAAAATACAGACCAACCTACCTGGCCTGGACTTGCACTACATTTTTTTCCAAGCTAAGAAAAACATCTGACAAGACTGGGAAGTCTTCTATAGAATCATCTGGTCACATAACAAGACAAGATCTTTAAGGCTAACAGTTTAAACCACAAGAGTTAATGTGCTTTGGTCAAGACCTTCATTAATTCTAAGTTAATAATTTGTTTGATCAATTATTCAATCATTCAGGGTCTGCAATAGTTATATACATTTTAAATTTATACAGGTAATTGTAGCAGCTTCAAGTTCAGGAATAGAAGAATGTCCTAATATGTTGTTATCCATTCCTCATGTAACCTATGGACAATTTTTTTATCCTGTTCTATAATGTCCTTGTAATGGCAAAGTGGTCAAAACAAGACATGCCTAAAGTGTTACTTTAAAGTCACAGCACTTCAGACCAAATTTTGCAACAACAGAAAAGAAATTTTCCCAGGAAGCCTAATTCTATTCCCATTTTCCATGCTGCGAGATCTGAATCTTTGCAAAGGCTTTAAAAGGACTGGAGCAACATTTGCCTCATGCCAGCCTTTCACCTGGGGTTAACATCAATGCCTAGATTTCCTCACTCAGTGCCAGAATGACCAATTAGTCCCTTACTTGTGTTCTCCTTTCAAAATACTGCCAACAATTTTTTACACAACTACTCAGGATGTCCATTAGAAATATGACAGCCCAAGTTTTCCTACTCCTCTCCACCCTTTTCCCCCATTGTTTAGGACAAGCATGGCAGGGAGGCAGATGCTCAGAGCACTTTCTAGTTTCTATCTCTAATGGCACCATAATGAAGCTGACAGAACCGTTAGGATTAGTTTAGTAGAGGAATTAAGCATCTGGACAAAAATTGGATATGATGGATTTTCCCCATTAGGGTTTTTGGTCTGAGCCCAAGATAAATGATTATCGGTGTAATTACAGGGTGATTATGCTAAGTTAATTAATGGCATGTAGCTTTATTTACAACATATTCTCTTTCCCCAAAGATTCAGAGAGTGCCTTCCCCTCCCACCCCTCCCCTCCTCTAGCAGAATAGTTCTGCACAGACATTGGCATGCTCCAGAGGATTTAATCAGTTGCTTACTTACAGAAGCTAAAAGCAAATGCATGGGCTTGAGGACTCACTTATTTGGCCTCTGATCTGAAAACCACTGGGGTTGTATCTGCTCACAGCACCTGAGTATGTGGCCCTGAGGTATTTCTCATGGTTCAGAGCTGATCAGCATACAGAGCTCAATGCAGATGCAGTGCTGATGGGGACAAAGATATGTCATGACCCGAGGAACTCTTTCCCTTTCACGGGATAGTTCCAGGCTGACAGGGAAGACCTAGAGGCTGTGTGTCATGATGATACCCCATTCCCCAGTAAATCTGGTTTTTGTATAAATATGAAGAGGGAATAAATCAGACACACATAAGACAAAGTGCTCAAGAGGGAAAAAAAAGAAGGAGCAAAATCAAACAACCACAAAAGCCCTGCTGCAGTCACATTTGAAAACTCCCCGGGTATTCAGGCCAGCAATGTTATGCAAATTAAGTTTGAAAGATAGTTGCTTGCTTTTCTCACTCCTGCCTCTTCCCAGCAAAGAATATCCTACCCACCAGGGAACTTTACACAAAATGAGGGTTGAGAAGGCATCAGGTGTAAAGGCACCTCCCACACAAACACACCTGTGCTCAGAGGAGGCACTAAGAACCCCGCTTGTCCCACACCACTGCAGAGTGAATTCAGGGTGCCTTTTCTCACTGTGCTTCCCACTTGGGAAGGAAGTCGGACACTGGTCTGTACAGGTAACCTCTAAATCATGCAGCAGTCTTCAGACTACTGCTTTCAGGAGAGGCAATGCAGAGGGATGAGAAAGGGCCTCTCTTGTCAAGCATTCTTCTTCCCCCTTTCTTAAATGGCTCCTACCACTGATGTGAGTACCCAGACCATATTTGTGGGCTCTGACATGTAACAGGAGCTCTGAGTTTGACCTTTTTGAGGCACTGACTTTACCCTCCTGCAGGTCTTAGTAGGATGTCTTACTTCTTTTCAGATCCTAATGACTAAAACCATTTGACTAAAGTCAAATACATACATAAATATTTACCTCATTTTGCTAAGGAGACAAGACCTACAAGATTGAGTGGTGTCTCCTTGAGTCAATTACTAGAGACATTGAGCAACTGAAACTGGTTAGCAGAGGTCTCAAAGCACTCTAAGCTGAATACAAATAGGTGACCCATTAGAGAAGGGATACTTAGTCAATGCTAAGATATGTAAATGCAACACGGTGTCAGGCATCAGAGAAGTCACTTGCACAAACAGCATTCAAGTTTGCGAAAGAGATTATATCATGAGTCATGACTTTTTCACCATGTGTATTTCCTGGTATCTAGCAAGGGGGTTGGCAGCCTGTCCTTACTTAGCTGTTATGGAAAAACAAGCATCAGGTAAAAAGTATTAACTCAAGAGGGTTGCCGGAGGTTCATCAAAGGACCTTCTATCTTTAAAGGCCACTGAGAGGGTTTCAAACCTTCTGTCATCCCAGTCCTTCATACTCCCCCAGCAAGTGTGAAGCCTTTTTTAGAAAGCCTCTTCATATCTTGTTGCTTTTGGGCTTCTTTGCAAACCCTTTCTGTCATCTGTCCCCAAAGGAAGCCAGCTCCCATTTTAAATGGGTGGGGACATCGCCATTTTGAGCTACTTTTCTTCCTCCTTCATCAGTTGCTTTTGAAAATATTGGCCTAAGTAGTTTGCATTTGTGGCAAAATTTGAAGAGAGTCCCAAGTGTCCCAAACAAATGCTTGCCCTACAAAATCATCCTCCCTCTGTGTAGGTCAACAAATCACTTTCCTGGATGCAAAAAAATGATGGGGTATTCCATTAGCCTTTGCATTGCCCAGAAGCCTGGCTTCATTAGGAAAAAATGCTTATTAAAATTATAATCCTGAATCTAGTTCAGACCTGAAGTCACAGGCCTCCATCAGCTGCTCAGTCAGCTTTCTCGTGAGTGTGTGATCTGACATCCCTGTTCGGACACTGCTCACTCTCTAGCCTGCAGACATTCACCCACATCTCATTGCTCCTGTCCTTGGGAAACTTCCAGATTCCCCATCTAGAGTGAAGGGAAAACACAGCCCAGAGGCAAGGGAGAAATGAGTTGCTGGATGCAAAGATCTTGCAGGTCTCTAGCTGCTGGGAACTTGCAGAGGAATTATACTTCTTGTCACCTTGGATTTGGGTCAGAAGAACAGCAAGCATGTGACTCTTCCAGAAATTACTGGAAATTGTGTCTAGGGTGTTAAACACAAGGAAGGAGCACAAATCTCTGAGACAGGAATTGTGGTATTAGAGCTGAAAGATTTTATGTGGGAAGAAAAGAGCAGACAGACTTCACAGACATATCACAGACAGTGCCAAGCCAATATCTAAAGTGTCCCTAACCCAGGGGAGGAGGAAAGAAGCAGTTCTCTGTGTCACTTAGAGGAAGTAACCATTTCTAGTGCATGAGAATCTTGTTTGATTTTGCATATTTGATTCAGGCTCCTGCATTTAAGTCTGTTGTACTGTATTGTTCCTGTCTCTCAGGGGACATCCAGAAACCATTACACTCCAGTGACCGAGGGGCACAAAGGCAGAGGACAGGCAGAGCAGATGTGGGCAGGTCAATTGGAACCACCAGGGCTTTGGATGGAGAGACATTCTTCATGCAATATTGATTTGGATACTGCAGGTTCCCTCAGGGTGGATGATGGAGAGATTGGCAGAGAAAACGTCAGTATTCTATCAAAGGGTTGTGTGAGCCGAACCACCTCTTTGACCATAACTCAGATGATGACAACTGTTGAGCCATCTCTGGAGCAAATTACAAGGTGTCTCTCAGGTTCTTTTGGAGTCAGAAACTGGAAAAACTGGACTTGTTACTCTATGGGTGTGAATTAGGCCCCAAGAAGGCCAAACATTTCTTAAAACTGTTTGGCAGATCTTTCTACAGAGAACTATGAAAGTTTGAATGGTACATCATATTCTGATTTTTATTCTCCTGGATATTTATAGAAATCAAGAGAATTGCTACATCACACCTTAAAACCCTCGAAGAATCTGGATAGATATGTGAATAAGTAAGCACAAAAAACAAGTATACCAATTTTATCTGTGGCTTTTTGAATTTTCAGTAAATGCCTCTGCAAGTAATTTCTGCTGGCATGGGATTTTTCAGATATCTGCCTTGTTCAGGAGCAGAAATGGCACACCTGTCTGGAGGCTGGAAAGACAGGCTATCTGATTTAAAATGAGGATGTATCTGGGTAAGGTCTGGACCTAAGGACTGGACTTCTTAACAGCAGGTTGACCAAGGGCCGTGGTTTTGAAGTTATTTGTCCTGTTTCCAGGCTGCCAATCTCACCAATGAACAGTCCTTTCTCTCCCAGGGCTCAGGAGCATAATTATTACCAAGGCTCAAATTATCATGTGTCAATAGAGCCATGGTGATGAATCTCATGAGTGCTGCTAGAAGCAGAGGAATTAGGACTGGAATGGACCTGGGGAGGTCACTACAGCCAGCATTCTTCAGTCTGTGGTCCATGGTCTGGTAGGCATCGGGCAGTAGCCAGGAAACTTTGGAACAACTTAATTTTCCAGTATATACACTCATTTCCACATGTGAGAGCAAGCAAGGAAGTCAAGGTGGGGGCCTGAGGGGGCAGGGATGACGACAGTAACACGGTTCAATGTTTGAAATAGGCTGGAAGTGCAATCTACTGTAGCAACATTGCACTAGGTGAACTGTAGTTCCTCCCGGATCAGAAAGGTGAAGTCATCCTTGGATGAATTGGTAGAGCAGCAGCAAGGGCTAAGGAACACCAGTTGAGTCCAATCCCTTGTCCTAAGGCAGAACTCAGCTCTATTAAAACACTTCTGCCAAATATTTTTCTAACTTCTTCTTAAAAATTTCTATTAACACAGATTCCACCCCTTCCCTAGGCAATGTATTCCAGCATTTAACTATTCTGACTATGAAAAAGTGTTTCCTGATGTCTAACCTGACTCTTTCTCAGTACAATTTAATCCCATTACACCATGTCCAATCCATAGGAGACCCAGAAAGCAATTTATTCCCTTTCATAGCCCCAGGCAGCACAAGGTAAAACATGTTAGCATAAACCTCACTAAAAAGCATACAGTATGCAATGTGGAGAAGCTCAGAGTACTTAACCCAAGGAAATTTGTGTTGTTGGGAACATAAAACAATATCCTTCTCCTTCTCAGCAAAAACAAGGTAATTGGTTCATGGTAAAAAGGGGTAAACTGCAAGTCCCAAGACATCCTTAACCTATTCCCTGAAGTCCTCCTGTGGGGAAAAAAGCCCACCTACTTGCCCTCAAAATGTCTTACATTAAAAAAAAGAGGCACTGAAAGTAAGGTGTCCCTAAAAGGATCCTACTGTCTCTTAGAGTTCTCTTATTCTTCCTTTGCCAGAGGAGTGCCAAGAAATCAGAAGGACCAATAAAAGGGAGAGGAAAAAGAGTTAAGAAAAGAACCTTTGTGGGCAGCTGTTAAAAGAAAGTTGAATGCTTATTTATTTATTTTTCTATGGGGGAACACTGATGCGAAGAGAGAAAAACAAGGAATTGCTTTTGGAGTAGTCCAAAAGTTCCCTGCTGACAGGTTGACCCCACCTTCCTCTCTCCAGTGCACAAGGACCCTTTTCAAAGAGAATCACCTGGCCTATAAATTTATGGTAATTTAAGAAAATAAATTACAAACTCCAGCCTCCAACAGTGTTTAGAAAAAGCAGGATTAAGCAAAGCGATTAAAAAAGAAAAGCATTTCCTTTGCCACTTGACTTTGCAGGTGGGATTTCCTCCAATCCTCCCAGGTTTGTGGTTTCACTATGCAGAGCCTTCAAGGGGTTAAAAATGGCACAGATGGGGTGGGGGTTGCAAAAATTGTGAAGGCTGGAGGAAGGGCAAGAGAAAATTAAGTGGCTTCTTTCTTTTCACCTTCCTTTTTCCAGTTATCTGTAGCAAGCCCTTAGAGCACCTATATTTAGACTAGGATATATAAAGAGGCACAGATGCACACTTGACATAGGAACATTTCCCATTTTCTATTAAATTGACTAATTTTTAGCTTCTGTGCTGCTTTCTTCAGTGATCTGGTATTTGGCCAAGGACAAAAAAAAAAAAAAGGCTTTTTAGGGCCACTTACTGAATAAAGATCTTGCCCGAGCCTTAATTACAAATGTGGTGTTCCAAATTAGATAGGCAACAAGGTTGGATTCAGCAGGGACATGCTTCAGAAACCAGGGCCAGATACTTTGGCTTTGTGGGGCAGAAGAACAGAAAACAAGGGGACCTCATATCCCTTTCAGTCCTCCTGGGACCACATCTTCTTTTAATAAGCATGTTGTTCTCTTCTCATACAGGGGAAAGCTCCACCAGAGGGCAAGTTGGATTCTTCATCCCTACTCCTCTTCTGGAGAGGCCAGAAGTTTACTCCTCAAATGGTCAGAAATTCTCTCCTTTCCAGTTTTAGTTTATTCCTGGCCACATTTATCTTTTTGCCTTCTGGTATGAAACATTTTTACTTCATCTTAAATAGATCTTCCCCTTCTGGCATCTTACTTTCTCCAACCTCAGCATAGCCACAGAAACTTTCTTGACCCTTATTTTCCTGGAAAAAAAAAGCAAGCAAAGTTCCCTGTCTTCTCTTCAGAAGCAGGATCTCCAATGTTCTTTTTCTCCCCCAAATCCTGCTATTTTATTCCTGTGCTAACATCAGTGTTTTTTGTGTAAGTCTGGTCATGAAACAGAAACTGGCTACAGGATCTTACTCAAGACCAGAGCACCAAGGCTGAGGTACCATGGATGATCTGGCAGCAAGTCCTGGGGACTTCTGTGTGTGCCCATAGTGTTTGTGGTCTACACCAAAGAGCGCCTGTCAACCCATGCCTTCCTGGGCTAACAAAGCTCCATGGTGCATACCAGGAATCCACATCTTCCCTAGCAAGGAAATCCCATGGGACACCCTCTCTACAGACACACACAGCATGTGGGTCAGGAGTCAGACTGCTGTCGCCTCGTGTGGGGATGACAAAAGCTCCCCACAGCAGCCAGCATGACTCTGACATGCACATCTTCCTCCCCCTACCCTACCGTGCTCACATACAGCACCCAAAACCTGACACCCTCTCAAAGCCCAGGAGTTTGTTCCTCTGGCTGCATTTGTGTCCTCACCACTCCTAGCCCAGGCTGCATTCCAATTCCTTCCAGTCCAGCCCTCCTGGTTTGCAGATCGTGCAGTCTCCACATGCCAGGCAGACAGAGCAGGTTCTCTAGAAGCATTTGGAGAGCAGCAGGGTGGCCAGGGCTGGGGCAAGAGGGGAGGATGCAGTTAATGCTCCTTGGTGCTGCTGTGACTACAGTGGTGAAGGAAAGGTGTGGGCTCCTCTGAGTTCAGAAAGAGCAGACACTGGTGATGATACACGATGGAAAGTGTGCTCTGGCCAAGCTGAGCTTGGCCGGAACAGTGCCCTGACATCAAGTTTCCATTATGTTTTTGTTGCCATTTCCAAGGACAATTGTCTTTTTCCTGGGAGAGAGGAAGTGTTGAAACCATAATATTTTTGTTTCCCACCTGGAATTTCTGTGGGTTTTTCTAAAAATTGAAGGTGGGGGATGGGAGGGGGCGAGGGAGGGGGGAAATCTGCTTGATTGCTTCCTTGTCTTGCTCTCTCTTCTTTCTTTTCTCTCTCTCATTCTTTCAAATAAAATTATCTTTTTCCACTGAAACAACTCTCTACCTTCTCCTTCCACTTCCTAATCAGATCTAACCTGTATTTTCTTAGGCATAAATTCATAATTTAAGATGGCCAATTTAGCATGCTGGACTGAGTCTATTTTCCAGAAGATAAATGTACCACGCTTTATTAAAACCCAGTTCCTGGATTCTCTCTCTCAAGATGTCCAACAGTTATTCCATCAATGCTATTCCTCCAAAATACAAAGAGTCAAAATCTTCAATAATTTCAGAAAACATTATCTCTGCACAGTGAAGACAGTAATCTGAGCTCTAAAACAAATGAAATTTATTCCTTAAAACAACCCTAAAAACTCAAGAGATGCCAGCATATTTATTCATAAACAAAACTTCTCTAGCACAACCCTGGACTCCCCAACAAGCAGTTTTGTGAGTGAACTTTATAGTATGACATCAGTGAACAGATGGCAGGCATAGCTGTTGGCAGAGTGATGAGAAAGCTGGCCATTTATAATGGAAAATGTCCTGATAAAATGGAATGCGCTTATTTTATTCCGCAGTAATGTTTATAAAATTCCTTTCCTGAGGCTTCTTCGAGGATCTTTTCATCATTATTGCATTATTATTAATAATAAAACATATAAAGGAAAAAATGTGCATAACAAATGACATTTTAAATACCCCAGAGAGAAAAGGAAAGGTTTTCAGCACTGGTAGGGTTGATTGCGTTGTGATGATTTGTTACAAGCTTTACAGTTACAATCCGTGATGGTACAGGCATTTTTCCCAACAGGGTTAATTGTAGAGTAACACTCAATAACTGGCAGGTCTTCTCCCTTCAAGGGACAACACTGGAGTGTGAAGGCATGCACAGATGCTGCCAAATTTCTGTACCTTGAGAATCTCTGAATGCTGATGTGCCTCAAGTCTTTCAAAGGCAGATTTTCAGCTGGATTTAATTCAGGATAGGTCCATTATGTAAGCAGTGGGGTACAAAGCTGGGCCTTCAAAAAAAATTGTGCTGTTGAGGAATAGTTTTTGCCTTGAAAAGCCAAATCCAGGTAGTTCAATCTCATTTAAGTAAAATTCATTATAATAATATTTTCTGAAAATTTCCAGTGATGGCACATGGCACAAAGCTGGGAAGGAAGAGACTCCTCTTACAGATCAACACTGGAAATTCTGCACTAGTTGATGGCACATGGCACAAAGCTGGGAAGGAAGAGACTCCTCTTACAGATCAACACTGGAAATTCTGCACTAGTGCCTGACAGGAGGAGACACAAGAGGAGTTGATGGTGGGATTCCTCGACCCACCACAATGCTGAGTCACAGCACAGAGAAAGGAGACCTCCTCCTACTCCTCCACATTCTACCCTTTTTGCCTTAATTCCAGGAGCTCAAAACCAAATAGGCCTTGCTGAACCTAAAACTTCTTACAAAGTGATTTCACGTTGATAAGACAGGATGAAGACATGTGGTTTGGATTAATCCCAACACATTTCCTTCCTAGGCAGCCCCAACAAACCAAGAGAGAAATCAGTGACAAGGTTTAAGATAGCATAAAAGAGAATGAAGCAGGGGAATAATTCGTAACAGTAATTGAAGGATTATTATCAGATAGTCCTTATCAGTCCTTATCTTCCAGCTTTTTATAAAAGCATCTGATATCATTATTGCCATTGTACAGACAGTGAAGCTGAGGTCAAGAGAGATCAAACAATTGATGAATGCTTGTCTTGCCAGACTGATAGAGCTACGAAGCTGTTCATTCTTTACCGGTGACATTCTGATACACTGCATCCATCAGAATAAAAATCTGACAAAACAGACTTTGTCCCAGCCCAAAAAGTCAGGAGTCACAAAGTTTGTGATCTTTCAGAGAAAACCCATCTCAGTAGACAGACTCCCTTTCCAATCTATTTAGCAGTATAAAACAGAGAGGGCAGCTACGATCCCATGCTATCCACTTACAACCAACAGGCAGTGACCTTCTGGTGTGTTGCAGCAACATAGTTAAACAAACAACTTGCTGTTCCAGCCCCCCTTGGGGCAGATTCCTTGGTGGGGACAATCTATTTCCAGCATTTCCATATCCGGATCTGGAAGTCATTATATCCACCTATTCCTACAGTGAGCCACCCTGAGTATATCTAAAGTCTCTATCTCATCCTGAACAACGTGCCAGAGACCAGCTGTGCTGGAGGAAACTTGTTTTCTAGTAGATTCTCAGACTCAAATCTTCTTAGGCACGGAACACCAGCTAGTCTGGGTGAACTGGATGCTGAATTCACAAGTTCCAGGGTCATGCCTGAAATCCAGCATATTACAATTTTACGCTGCTTCCTGCTTCCTTCTTCTCACAATTCTGAGATGTCGTCAATTTACCTGCAGATATATTAAGAAAGCTCTTATCTTTTGGGCAAAATCTCAACTTGGAAAAGCCACAGGAACTATAAACTATACTTCAGCAAATTGCCTTAAGCTCTCCAGCTCTCTGTGGTTTGATACCCTGCCTAGTGGACCATTCCTACTCCTCAAATTAATCCGCAAAATATTTTTTTTTAATTTCCTTCCATCTGCAGCATTTTCTGTTCCACCTCCTCCATACAGCCCTGCTTCTCTGAGACAACATTTTTAACAACAATAAAATCTCACAGCAACAACAGTGTGCTTAATTTCAGGCTCCACTGTGGTCACTTCCCTGCTCAACATGGTAGAGAGACACGGACATGGGCACCAGGTTCCATCTCTCTCCTGCCAAGGATCCAATATCCTGTTCTCAGCTCATACATTTTGGATCTGCCACTGTTTCTGCCAAAAAAAAAAGAGCTTCATTTTACAGGAGAGGAATGAGAAAAAATAAGAAAGGGAGAAGATGAGGAAGAAAGATTTTAAAGGGCAGCCAAGATAATTCCTCCTGGATGTTTTGATCTTTTAAAATAATTTGTTCTTGAAGAAACTATATTCTGGTGGGCCTCTGCAGGACAGCGCCTAGTGGAAAATAATCCTATCACCTGGGAAGAAAGAAGGTGCAAGATAATATTATTCTTTTCTAAGAACAAAGGAACTTTTGGATGAGAAAACCCTATTAGGAACAAGAGGAGATTAATCCTCTCTCAGGTTTATTGCAGTGCTTCCTCTCAGACATGGGCAGATGTACAGACATACAAAATAGTTTAAAAAATGGGTCCAGGTGAAACAAATCCCACCAGGATCCAGAACCAGCCACTGAAAACCATTTTCCCAGAAATTCCTTTGCGTTTTTATCCCCACTGCCAGAAATCATGTCACCAGTTTGGGGCACTGCAGCGGATCCACCTCTGTCCTCTGCTTGCTCAGATCTACCTCCAGCCATAAAAGCTCCTTTGTGCCTCCTCCAAATTCAGATAGTGGTCCCCTAGAGGCATGGTCCTCTTCTCTCTCCTTTCTGCTGGGGTGGGCATGCAGCTCTAGAGCTCAGGAAACAAAGCTTGCAGCATCAAGATGAAAACCAGTCTATGCCACTCCTTCCACTTTGTTTGCCGGGGTATTCCTGGTATGAACCCTCCTAACTTGTGTGTGTCAGAGACCTGCTCTGGGGTGCAAGGAGGTAGCACATCATCTTGAAGATCCAAGTGAAATCATAAAGGCTCTTTAACACCACAGCTTCCATGGAATAACTCCAGGTTTACCCCAGGTCTGGCGAGAGCAAATAGAGCCACACTTTTATTTTTGTTCCCTGAATTTAGCACTGCTTCCAATTCATGTTCCCACTCATACTAAAACTCCAGACCTTTAAGTTCTGTTTTCTGTAGAGCTGTATTATTTACTCCATGCTAGTCAGGACATTCCTGTAAAGGTCTGACTTGGTTTGTTGCCATTCTTTTAGTTCCAGTTTCTTTTGGAAGTAAAAGATCTCAAATAATGAAATTCATTCTGGGTTATAGAAAATAAAAAAAAATTCTTTTTTTAATGATAGATTTTTAGAATAGATACAGGCCTTATACCTAGTTTTCCAGCTGAAATTATTAAACTCGTGTTTTAGGTCCTACAGCTGGCTTGAATTTGACCTCCATTGCAATGACAACCTACAAGAAGAATGGAATGAAATAACAATTACGAAACACCCTGATTTTTTATCTTTGCTGAACAACTCAAGCAAAGCTCTGTTTAACAGATTGCATCAAGATTCTGCAGCAGTCTCAGTATCCATAGGCACTTGCCCCCCATTCCCAGGTACTTATGTTTAGAAGACCCCATCTGGTATTGTTATATGGTATTAGAGTACATTTAATACATATCCTGACCACTCTGAGACTGCTTTATTTATTGGCAATAAATTTTAAAATGTTCATTTAGTAAAATAAATTCATTTTAAAAGCCCATCCTTACTGAAGCAGCAGCTGAAGAGCTTGTAGTCTGAACAGCATCTCCTGAAGCTCAAAAAGCAGCAGAGCTGTGATTTTGGTCATGTTACTGTGGCAGCTGAGCCAGTAACCAAAAATTCAGAAATTAGTGTAAAATGATGCCACTAGACTATGAAATTCAACTATTGTGCTGTTGACATTTTCTTGCCATTTTGAGCTCAAAAGAATCAAAAGGCCTTTAGTCATTTAGACTCTACTTCAGACACAGCCTTATTTTCATTTCAATGTTGTTGATGCATGAAGTTGTAATATTGTCCACGCACATTTCTTGTCAATAACATTAAGAAAAAACTATTTATAGATCTCCCCTGTTGAAAAAATGCTGCATAAAAACTGAGTTGTTTGTTTGCAATGATAATACAAACAGCTCCACTCTCCAGCTCAGTTCTAGCCCCTTAAATTCAGAAGCCTAATTCTGCAAAGTTCAGTCTCCTAGCAATAATATTCTGCTCTATGCTTCTGAGCATACAGCCAGCACTGGCAATGCCTGACATAGCCTTATTTAGGCAGAGCACAGGAACAGCCTAGAGTCACTCATGCCCCCAAGCCTCAGACCAGATGAAAGGTTCTGATATGAGACTTTGCTACCCTTGGGAGCTCAAGAAACACAGCAGTCACTGTATTTGGGGAGGATTTTTATGCCTTGCATGACAGATTAACATTCTGTCTCTTTAAACAGGGATCTCCACACTGTTGTACTATTCCTTGGCCAGGTAAATGAGCTGTACACCAGGACTTTATTATACACAGTCTTTGACCACAGGGCCGGAACGTGTTTGTTATTTGTAAGCAGGCATGCAGGAGTTTATCAACAAGATTTAGCACAAGACCTGGTGCTCTGTCTCTCTGGTTTGTTGGAGCAGACAGTGGATCATCCACCAAATCATAAAATAATTCCCTTTGCATCTTGTGAGGGTGTCGACAAACCATAATTGTTTTTCTAATAGTGATTGCCTCCTTCTCCTTGTGAGACTGCAAAATGCTTTACCTCAAATAAAAGCACAATCTATCACATCTCACTTCCTTCAATGTTCCTTCTACCACTTCTCCCTAGAGCTCCATTTTCCCTGCCTTGGCTCCAGTGATGACCTCATTAGACTCACATTCAGGCCTTACATGATTCAGCCGGGTGTTACTTGAGTGTCTGCATCAAAGCTACACAGAAAAGGAGAGAGATCCCTGCTTCTCCAGAGAGTGTTTGCATGCCCCTTCCACCAAATCAGCACTGGCAGGAAGGGGAAGGGAGAGACACATTTGACCGTACTGCTCTCTGCTGAGTGAACACACGGCTAAATTCCCATTAGAGGATTTTGCCCTGTAATTAAACCATGGCTCAATCCAGCATTAGAAAGCTAATGTGGCTGAAATTAAGACAGGAACCTTTTCAACCCTCACTCAGCACTTATTCTAGCAAAGTCAGTCCAGAAGGATTTTATCAGTCCACAAGATTTTTTAGGTCTTTCTTAGGGCTTTGGGAAGTCAAAACCAAAGAGACAAATCCATCACCGGAACTGAATATTCATCCCAGCTGGATGTTATAGAAACAGTTTGTCTATCCCACCATTCCCCCATTACCTTCTGTGTCTATAATAATATATTCAGATAATACAGTCTTCATTTCCAAGTGAGATTCTTCTTTGCACATTTTTCTCTCTAATTTCAATATCTCCAGTTTTACACCTGACTATGTAAATGTGGTAGATCATTTCTTTTGAATCCCACTGAGTTTGAGAGCTCCCTGCAAACACCAAGCATTTAGCCCTGCATTTCCCTTTCTAATATATTAGTATAAGCTACCAGAGATGGGTAACTTGGGACTCCCACAACACTGTCTTGTCTTTTTCTGTTATCACTGCTCAAGGTGGAACTTGGACAAGCTCCAGCCTTTTCTCCTTTAAATTAATTGGAATAAAATGGATAGTCTGTTCCATTGTTTTTGCTAATATTTCAAGTGTTCCTCCATCCCTCAAACAGCTTTGATGTCATCTAGTTCCACTTGAAGGGGAAAGAATGTGTTTGGGAATAATTAACAGGCTAAAAATTACTTTGTCAGAACATTTGTGTTATTGAATTACTTGCAGCTACCAGCTTTAGAGAGCTGAGACAGTGGTTGGGCACAACTAGAGCCCTTTAAAGGGAAAAAAGGAATGGTCTTTTGATGCAGCACAAAGTTGTCCTGAAGAGGGGCAGGTTAATCTCCCGATTCTGCCTCAAAACTCTCGTGTTACCCTGGGAACATCATTTAGTCTACCTATACTTCAGCCCCCTTACACAAAATCCCCCTGGTGACTCTTGACCCATTATAGCATAAGCAAATATTAACATTACAACAGAGCTGTCTCTTAACCTGCATTCCTACCTCATCCAGCACAAGAGTCCTGGATTTTGTCAGTGCCTCTGGGCACTACTTTAATACAAATAATTCTCAAGTCAGAAGTCTTTCTTTCTTTCTTCTCTCATATGTAGAGCATTGTTATTTTGAGGAGATGCAATAATAAAACTGCCAGCCTTTATAACAAGGACTGTGAGCAATCAATACAAAAAAGTCAACTAACATATGGCTCTTTCTTCTTCCACTACAAAGCAGAAATAAAGACACTTCTGTTGCCCCTCTACAGCTGATTTAGAAACTCAGATCACTTAGTCTCTTGTTTCATTGTGAGAACGAGCATATATATAGAGGATTGCTTTAAAAGTACACTTTGGTATGGGATAATTTTACAGAAAAGAAAAAGTTCTGGTCTTAATAAATTGCATTTCATGCCTGGATTTTCAAGCATTTGAGCTATCTCACCCCTGCAACTAAGATAGCTGTTCCATCAGCTGTGCCAGGACCTAGCCTGAGGCTCTTGGAGATTTAACCTTTTCAAGCCATGGTGAAGAACCTAAAATCAGATTTAGAAACCCAGTTTACCCTCTGCTGTCCTTTAAACTTATGCTGTGGTGGATCAGATGAGCTGTTCTGTGCCTGAGCAATTGCACAGACAAGAAATTACACGTGCAACACACTTACTTAATAGGAAACCAGATTTGATAGCAAAAGAGGAGAGCCTAGAGAAATGAACAAAAAAATCTTTTAGCACAGCTCCCTGCCTCTAGACCCTCCATTTTCTCTTCCAGCCCCAAAAGCTCCTCCTTCATCCTTTTTAAATCACAGCTGGATGTGGCAATATCTACAGCTCAATGTTATCTCCAGTGCCTGTGGTTCATTGCTCTTACACAACCTCCAGCTTAGGCCAGCTTGTAGCCTATGAGATACCTGGTTAGAGAAGGGTTGGTAGTACTTTTGAGGAAGGGGAAGTGCTTAATTTGGGAAGAAAATAATGAAAAGTAAGAATGTCTTTTCTTTCTACAGAGCTGTGTCAATGGTCTGTTGTAGGAAAAGGAAGTGTTACTGTAAGGAAGCAGAAGAAAATCTGGTCTGTCCTGGATGTCTGAAAGCCTAGTAGGTAAATTTTGTCTGCTGCTCTTTGATTGTTAACTTAGTTTCTGCTGTACAACTCCTATAGTCAGAATGCTTTCTCAGACTAGTTCTTATTTCTTCACTATGTTTTCTTATAAAAGCTTTATTGTATCTGTTCATCTTATGCCTGTTCATATCTCTACACCTTCAGCTGAAGGGAAGGACAGAGTACACAATGTGAAGGAGCAGCAAAGATAAATCCACAAGTAGAGAGCAAAAGAGATTTTGGCTGCAGTGGGTGGGGAAGGATGGGTTGTCCTTGACAACTAACGTAGCCAAGCCTGGTATGTGTGAAAGCTACTTGCTTGTCTTTGAGCTCCACAAAGGAAATATCTGGTGTTTGAACTGAGAGGCACCAAAAGCCATGCATCATGATTCAGCACCCTTTTTTTCTGTCTCTGAAGAGAACTGTAAGCTCTGAACACAGATCGTGCTGCTAAATGAGTTTGTTGTATGTGCATTATATCCGGTAGTGAACACACGTCTGTTAAGCTCAGCTGCGTTGTATTTATTCTGTTGAAAAACAAAGGAATGCTGTGCCTTCCTAAGGAGTTAATCCCCTGCCTGTGACCCTGTGGTCTGCCTCAGAAGCTATAGTTAAAGCTCTGCCTTTAACCACATCCTCTGCGTGTTGTGTGTTGAGTTTGTGCTGCTTTGTGTTTCCTTCTCTCCTGATTGTGAGGAGAATAAAAGGTGAGAAGGAAGCCATTGGGAAGTGTGGCTAAGGAAAGGAAAATACAACATATCAGCCAGACCACCCAGTTGTCACTAACTTGGAAGGTGTCAAAATGTAAGTCGAGGTTGCCATTAGGGCAGATTTTAAAAAAATTGAAAATTCAATTCAGTGCGTAGGGGGAAAACAAACTTAATGGTTAAAGTGTGTGATGGGATCTCAAAACTTTGATGCATAAACATGAATTTCTGAATAATGGCTGTCAAGTGCTGGTGTCCTGATTTGAACCCTTAATGGTAGCTGAGAGGCAGCACAGGATGTTTGCTGTGTACCCCCCCAGCACACAGGCACCCCCATGCCCCCACGGCCTGTGTATAGTTGTTGTCTCTTTCTACTTTGGTTTGGAATTCTTCTTTGAACTTTGGTTCTCATTATTTTTGGACTTGTCACTTTGTTTGGAAAGATTTATTTCCACTGTTCCTTCTCTGTTCTTTCCTTGCCTCTTCTCCTCTGGATGCTTTTTTGGCAAAGCCTATTGCTATTTTTTATGACTTTGTGTACTGTTTCAAAACAGTAAAATGTTTTTGAAGCAAGATGATCCTGTGTTGCTATGCTCATGCAGTAGCTCCTCCACCTCTGCTCTTTTTTAAAAGACTTGTGCTGTACTTCTGGTTTTCAGTGCTCATTAAGAAAACAAGGCACTCCAAATTGTAAAATTAAAAAAAAAAATCACTCTTCCATGTATCATGATGTTACTGAGTGTTTTACTTCCCTATATGACAGCAAGCCAGATGTCTTTCTGTGATCACATGCTTTTACTGACAGATATGAGTAAAAAGGAGCTGTCCTGATACTTCTGCCCGGTGAAGTTGAATTTAGCTGGAACTGGTGGTGTGAGAGGGACAGCTGGCCAGTGTAATTTCTGAATTGTCACTTCCTTTGGACACCAGGACCAAGACTAAAATGTTTGTCCTTGTGTACTTTAGATCATGTTGTACCATCCTAGAAACAAGTGAACCGATTTCACTTGGAAGTTGGAGGCAAAGATCTAATTTTAGTAGCTCAAAAATCATGCCAGTTTATAAATACACATGTAAATAGATTTGATTGGCTGAAATGGTTTTCCTTCAGTACTCTGGGGTGAGGCTTGTCCTGCGTCTGCAGGCTCCTACAGAAAGCTCTTGAAAACTCTTCACTTTATTCAGTACACTAAATGATAGCAATAGACCTTTATATCAAGATTATTTGAAGAAGTGTCTCTGTGTACTTAACTAGTATATCTTGAATGTTAATTTTATATGGACATGGGGCACAAAGCTGAGTTTGGTGCTTATAATGGTGATAAAAGCAACTATTTTAGTTGTATTTCTAGAGCTAAGACTTGTGCCTCTCACCTATTATTTTTTTCCTAAATTGAGGTATTTTAAAACCGGTCTGTTTCTCTTTTCTGCCAGTCAATTTTTTTGTTTGTTTGGGGAAATGCTTTTTGAGGTGCTGAGGTGTTACACAATACTGGTCTGTGTTAAGGGCTTAATTGTTTGGATAGAAAAACATTTTAAATGAATAGAAAACATATAGAAAACAGTTTTAAAATAAGCTTATTCCTCTCAGTTATTTAAACTTTCTCCACACTTTCCACCTGACATTCTCTTGTGACACAGTTTATCCCTATACCTTTCATACTCAATGCTGGCTGAAATACCTCTTTTTCCCTCCTGATGAATGACTTCAATCTATTACTAAATAAAAGCTTAATTCCAATTTTAGTAGGCTATCTCCTGCACCTGCTTCCTCTTTCTTGAAGAGCACTAGCCAGAACTGTACACTCAGGTGTGACAAGCATACAATCTAAGAAAAGAGAATTGTGGACAGCTCAGGAGAAAATAGTGAATTCAGCCCCTTTTGGTGGAAAGGGACATCCCATAATGAGAGCAACTCTGTCAACAGTTGTAGTGCTGTAGCAATTTGAAACAGACCCACATACATCTGCAAAAATAATTTGTGCAGCAGCCGCTGGAGGGGTAATAAAGATTTTTTTTTTTAATCCAGTCATTGGTAGAATGAATGGATATTGTCAAAAGAATCCCTTTCCTGTATTAAAAATAAGCATGCCTTGCTTCAGCTTCTGCAAGACACAAATGCCCCAATCATTTCCCCTTCCTTTCTGGAACTCAGAACAGGCTTTCAAGGGCAAAACAAAGAAGTTCAAATTCTAGTGAGACCTGTGGAATGCAGCTCACAGTGAGTATTATACAGAGGGTCTTCAGGCAACAAGGAATTTCCTCTGGAAAGTGAAAAAAACTCTCATCTGAAGAAAAAAAATTTAAATAAGCTGAAAGTGAGAATGTTGGAGTTTGGAATGGGCTTTGTTAATGGTCTACAGGGACAGAAGGTGTGAGAGAGGAACTGCTGTCCATCACAGCTGTTAAGGCATTCTCAAGGCTTTATTTTGCCTTGCGGTGTGGAGTTTGTGGCTCAACCACTTTCAAACCCAAGGAGATGTCTCTGTTTCCTGCATCAAATAGGACTTACTGATGTTTTTGGAAGAACATTTGCAGTCCTCAGACTGCAAATGGTGTGGCTGCCTGCAATGGAAGTGCATGAAACCGGGCAGAGGCACAGTCTGCTATGGCACTTGCTTTCCACACAGGATGGATAATTCTTGGGCACAAAGGACCTACAGACAGAAGGGAGCATGTGTGGCTTTAGTGTCTCCACTGTATGGGCTAAAAGCCCTCTTTAAGAACTTTAGGGATCAGGTTTGTGGTCTCATCCAAGGTTTCTCTTGCAGAGCAGGTGTAACTGGTCCTGAGAAGGCTCACACTTGTACGTAGGTGGTGGTCCTGATAGATTTGGCTTTCACCTGTCTGTGTATCCCACAAGGGAGGAAGGGGATGGCACTGTTTGAGATCCAACATCATCAGCCACAAGCCTTCATTCTCATGTGCTTTAAGCCTGAAAGTCGGCATTTTAACACTCTTAATGAGCCCCAAAATAGCAAGATAGTGGGTGATTAGTCCAAATACTTTTTTTAAAGGCTGCTACTTTATCAAAGATGCTTTGGAGAAGAAGAGGGCTTCCTGGGGAGAATGTTTTCTTGAGCATCAAATGTAAGTTATTCCCCATTGTACTGTGTTTTGAGCTCTGTAGATGATGTCTGGGTTTGCCCTTTGCCCAAACCACCTCCAGCTGCGTGTTTGCCCTCCATGCCCACCCTCCCCTCTAGTGTCCAGCACAGCATCTGCCACCACCAATCCTGTTTTAGACACCCTGCCTTTAGTTTATTGCTAATCAGCTGCAGGGAGGAGGGAATCCTGTGTTTGGCAGTGCTTATTTCAATTCTGTTTGATTTTGCTTAGCTCTCATAAAATTGATCCCGAAGGGCCCTGTCCATTGCATCAGCTTGCTGCTTGCTTTCAGCTTCCATGCCTTTGCTTGCTTGCAGGCAGTCACCCAAGAGCAAAGTCAAACAAACTAGGCTACCAGGAGGCCAGCCAGAGGCTGTTCTTGCAAAAGAAATTTCACCCATCTTACCCAGAAAAGGGTGGGGAAAGAGACAAATTCTCTATTAAACTGCTGGCCAAGGGACATCCTGAATATTCCTGTCTCCCTTTTGAAACAAATATAAATAATTTATTTTTGTTATGGGGGTGGAGGGACCTGTTAGGACACAAAAATTTTACTGCTTGTAGTTTCAATCTAAATTTCAGCTGCCAGCATTTCAGGGCTACGTAACAGCCAAAGCAGAGGGGGAAAAAATAATAAATAAAACAACCACAAATTTAACAGTAAAGCTGCAAAACTGAAACATTTATAACTTAAAGAAAGCCAGATGTAAAGGTGTTAAAGGTGTTACGGTCAAGCTATGTTCTTTTCTTTTCTTTTCTTTTCTTTTCTTTTCTTTTCTTTTCTTTTCTTTTCTTTTCTTTTCTTTTCTTTTCTTTTCTTTTCTTTTCTTTTCTTTTCTTTTCTTTTCTTTTCTTTTCTTTTCTTTTCTTTTCTTTTCTTTTCTTTTCTTTTCTCTGTTGTTGTTATACATTACCACAGTCTTCACTTAATGTAACAAGGCAACAGTATCTCATTTGTATTTCTTTAACCTGAGGAGTCTGCTCCTCTTTTGGTCTGGGTAGATATTAACAAGAGAAGAAAGGGGAGCAGAGAAGATGCTGCATAAATGCAGTGCCACGAGGTTCTCCAGGAGCTGGTGCCTGCTCAGCTTTAGGCACACAAAGCAGTAGCACAGTGCATGCATCAGAGCAGGGAGGGGATTGGAGAGGGCTCCTTGCGTGTTGAAGCTGTTTGAGAATTTAGTTGCCAAACACTGGCAAATCTTCTATTAAGCCTGTGGGATTTTTTTAACTTTACAACTTGACCATATTTATATATATTTTTGTTTTTCACATTGATGGTATAAGTGCCATCTGTGAGACCACGGCAATCCTTCTGTCAGATTTTGCATTCCTATTCTAAGCAAAGGCGTTACAGTTTTTCAATGGAACTGTTGTTTATTTCTTTTTTCACTTGGACAAAAAGATGTCTTTCTTCAATTTTCCTTGGGAGTGGAACTTTTTTAGCTGAAACTTCAAATAAAATAATTCTGAAGCAGTATCATGGAAAACTTCAGGTTGAGCCATTTCAGTGTGATAGTTTTGAAAGCAATGATAAAACAGAGGCCTTTCTTCAAGAAAAAAAGTTAAATTCTATCTGCATTGCCTATGTTTACAGAACATGGGGTGATAGGGCTTTTTAGGGAACCCCATGCAAATGTTTTCCCATTCGTTGTGGGATTAACACCACTTTCACCTCAAATCCTGCCACTGATTCATATGCATGGTGAAGAGCTCTAGAGCCCTAAACTTCTTCAAGTGTCTTGAGCACTTTTAAATACAATCTTGCCTGATGCCAAGTGCAGGAAAGATCAGGGTCTATATTCATCCCTTAGTTCCCAGGAGACACCAAAGGATGGTGTTAGGATGACATCACGCAGGTGCTCTCTACTGACCTCAGCTGTGGCTCAGTGACCTTCATCAAGTCCTGTGAAAGCACTGAACCTGAGCAATCCCTGTAAGCAACCCAGAGCTCTACACAGTCCTGCCATCTCTGCTTGGAAAATTCCCTTGGCTTTGCTTCCTCAGAACTTTTAAAAGCTCCACAGAGACTATAACTCCAACGGCTCAAGTCAGCAAACCCACGCTGTTCATACATCCCCAAACACATTGCTCATTTTGAGAAAGAAAATGGAATTAAGAGCTTCCTTTAATATATGAATATATTTTTAAAAAGGCTAAAATAAAGAAACAAGCATTTGAGGCAAGCTGAAATTTTTTTTTGCCTTTTATTGCCTCTGCTTGAATCAAACCATTTAGACTAATATTACCCTTTCCAATATATTTATGAGTGTGCTACTGCCATGGCCCATTTATGACACGGGAAGTATGTGAGGGGCATGTGCCTCAAAGCCTCAGAGCCTGTTGCCTATGTTGTCTTCATTCTCATGGAAGCAGAAATGAGATTTGAGGTGAAACATCTACTTTGTTTTGGGTAAAATTTATTTATCTCTTCTTTCCCATTGGCTTTTCAATTTTTTCCCTTTATTTTCCTGAACTGTTGCCCTTTTTTAGAGTAAAGGCCTTATTTGAAGCCACTTGGATTTTTCTATCTGCTTCAACAAGACCTTGGACCAGGCCCTAGATACCAATATGGATTTTTTTCCACACTCCTTTGTAATTGTTCTTTTGTCATCCCTAGTGGAAATGCCTTGTGCATTTCCTGAAGGGTTTGTTATATCCCTTCCTACTGCATGTGAACATGTGTTTCCTTGTTCATGCATGTTCCATTCATGCCAGCAGCATCCTAGATAATATACAAATATTTTGGGGAGTTTGGATGGGTCATTTCCCCAGGAGACGAAGATCTTGGTGGACTGAGGGAAAAGGGCTGCAACACTGATTTTAATGCATTGCAGCACTGCCAGGGACATGTCAGTTGTATACAGAAACACAGAGGAGCCTGCATTTTATTAAAGTCTCTACCAGACCATTAAGAGCTCAAAATATGCAAGAAATTATGTCTTCCAAACCTGCATGTGATCTATTGGTTGAACAAGTTCCCCAAGGATGTGCTCATGGCCCAAGTGACCAGGACAGCAGCATTACAGACCGAATTTCTTCCTTCCTAAACAGCAGGCTTTGGACAGAAATTTAGCATTTAATACCAGCACTACTGGCTGACAGTCTCTGGCATGCAATGTGCCTACAAACCTAGGGCTGAAGAAATTTTTCTTTTGCTTCAAACAATAGCATCCTCTACATATTAGCAAAAATAAATCTTTCATGTCTGATATTCAGAATGGCTTTCTACATTCAGTATTTCTACTGGAAGACACTGATTCTACTTAAATACTTACCTCCAGCCAAATTTGGTTTAAATTTGCCTTGGCATTCAGTCAGTAGTAGGGTGGATGGACACACTCTCAGGCATGTATGGCTCTGACCATACAAGGATTCCTTTCTTTAGGGGGGAAGGAGCTCCAGAAAGCCTTGAAATATTGGTATTTCACTGGATATATTTGAAACCAAATGTTGTCGAGCCCATTTTGCATTTTACTCAAGTTTCTCATCTGCCATGTGTACACACACTCTAACAACTCACATATTGTGGCAGCTTTGAGAATGGCTCAGCTGCAGGGCCTTTCACCTCTGCCCACCTGCTCTCCCTTCTTTATTTTTGAACCTGCAAAGCTGTCAATGTTATTTTAAAAAATCTTGCTACTTGACTTTTTTTACACTAGTTCTCCCACTGTCTCAGAATTTGGCTTAGGGTATAATCCTGCATTTATACACTTATTCTGCTTTTGCTTCATCTGTGCACATTTTCATTTCTCTGCTCTTACCCATGAGTCACATCCTCCTTGTCTCCTCCCCTGAACACCGAAGTGAAAGTCCATGTTGGTTCTGGTTTCTATTACCTTCAAGGTAAGGACAATTTGGTCTCAATTAGTAGAACTGGCTGTCAAAATCAGACTTGGTTTCTAAATCAGTTGTTAAAATTCTATTCTGGGAGGCTTTGCTCTCTGTGCTGGATCACTCATGGTCTCTTTCTACCAACTCTTTCTAAGAGTAGCTCTGAAGCATTGAACCACAGTCCTCCAGCTCCAGCTTTTAGCCTTGTTCCTGTATTCCACCCCCTCCTGGTGAGCCAGTAGATACTCATCCGATGTTGTAAATCCATCCATGATATCTCTCTTTACCCATGTGAATGTGAAGCCTCCTTTCTTGTTCCTCTTTGTGTAGCTAAGGAACCATTTCCTCTCTGTGCTGGCCTTATTCAGGGATGAGGCTCACATGACTTCTCTGGAGGTTTAAAGAACCAGAACAATCCTTTGTAACCTATAAAGATTTACTCCTATGACAGACACATTCCTGGAAGCTGCACTGGATCAAGTAGCCAGTAGGAATATCTGCAGGTTTTGCCACTGTTCACTATTGCCAGGCTACCAATATATAAAGAAAAGAAAATCATTATGCACTTCAAAGTGAGTCAATTCAGTGGGAGGAAATGTTTGCAGAATATTCTGTCCCTTCTTCCTTGCCTGTCAGCATAACTGAAGCCTGGAGGAAATTTCTGAAGCACGTGGAAATCTAGCAGTCAGGTCTATGTGGAAAGATCAGTTACATTTTCACATAAGCCTTTGGTTTATTCACTAATTTCTTTGTGCAGACTGCAGGAGTTCCTTGTCTTTCTTGGTTTTGACCCAGGTGTACCAGATGGCAATAATTGAACCCTAGGTTGTGGAAACTCTCATGTTTTTGTAGAAGGAGCTATCAGCAGAAAGCAATGGCTGGAGCTGCCTTGCCAGCCACTGTGATAGGAAAGCCCTTTCTCTGCACAGTGCTATTTGGTTTCCTAGAGTAAGGCACTGAGGTAGGGCATCCTCAGGAGTACTCATGAGCATCTGGTTTTAGGAAAATAGCAATTTCCATCTTATTTCTCCCAATCAAGACATTTATTTTTAAATACCTTCCCTCTTTCTTGGCTTTAAGTCCATCTGGTTTTTGTTTCCTATGCTCAGAGGATCTTATAGGAGGAAGTGGGTGGTCATCCAGCTAGAAATAACACCATGCTGTCACACCATCTGACTGTTTTCTGAGATCCTCCCAAGCATATTGCCCAAAAGTGACCTCCAGACTACTTATGTGCTAGTGGGGATTGAATGTTCAGACAAAACGTGTGAGCAACAGATGAAGCTGAATGGTAAGAAGCTGTTCTCCAAGGACATTCCTCCACTTGTCTCTTGAACAAGATCTGAAACAACATCTGGACTAGGATTTTTGTCACATGACTTTAAACATGCTGACATTTGACTTCAGTTAGTCAGTGACACATTCCAATAGCTCCTACCAGCTAAGGATTTTATTTATATTTAAGATTGTATTTATTGTCTATTAATAAAGTACTGCATAATAACTCAAACCACATTTATTGAGATTGTTGCAATTATGTAACAGGCTATTATGCTTCTAATACTTAGCTGGAACCACTCAATTACATATGAATTAAAGAAGTTTTCTAGTTTACTAAGAAGCCAGGAGTTGTTAGCGTGGATTTGTTGTTGGTAACCAGAACAAATTCATGCTCTGGAAATTATGTTTTTCCTAGGTGACAGCTGCCCACAATTTTGGCTCACCTTCTCCTTCTTGGCTTGTACAGATCACCTGGAAAAGGAAGATTATGAAAAGTAGAGAGTAGAGGCTGGGACAGGAGGCTGAAGAGACTGGCCCAAGATAACACAGCAGGAGGTCTGAGGTGGATGTGAACATGGATCTCCTGAAGTCATACTCTCATTTCACATTGCCTGGTAGTGAGGGTGGAAATCCTGCCCCTGCTGCTATTCCACACCCCAGGGGAATCTCTTAACTGCCTGGCAAGTGTTCCCCTGTGGTGAGGGAGTCGGTTTTTACAAAAAAGAAAAAAAAAACAAAAAAACCACCCAAACTTTGAAAAGTCTTTTTTTTTCCACCTTAATGCGGAAAGGGAACATTTATGAAATCTCAGATTCATGGGGTGGAAAATTGCTTCTCTCTCTGCTCTAGAGCAGATTGATAAAAGACTCATGATAGCAATTGAATGCTGGGGGAGTTTTGATCTGTGCAGCTGTGCATAATCCTTATTATTTTTACAAGTCACTGGAGGCATTTGGTAGGGTCAACATGGTAAGAAATCTGGACCTGAAAGTGAAACACAGTGTCTGTCAGAGGGGCCAGATTTTAATTGGAAACTAAATTTCATTTTGGAGGAAGAGGAAAATACCACACTTCTAATGAGATCCAGGGCACTCCAAAGAGCAGCCTGCAAGGAATACTGAAATAAAAAAAGTCCTGTTTAGAAAGACCTTTTGTAAATGACTCCTTGATACTGCAGGTAGATAAATGCACTTGAGCTCATTCCTCACAAATGAGAAACCACATATAAAACATGCTGATGACTTAAAGTAAGATTTTGAGAGTTGGTTTAACTTTAACCAGGAAAAATTGATTATTAATTTTCAAATTGCTCAGAGAAGCTAAGGTTTTCTTTTCTTAAATATTCAGAAGGGAATTATTTTTGTATGAAAGTGGAAAGCAAGGGCCAAATTAATTGTACATGAAAAAACCAAGTTTTCATTAGATGCTTTCAGTTAAGAGGCTAATTGAGGGGATTTTTTTTTGTTTGGATTTCTTTTTTATTTTTAAAGTTTAGATTTCTGTACCTTGAAATAATTCAGGCTGTTCAAAACATAGTACAAATGTTGGTACTTATAAATGAGCTCTTAGAAGTAGTAGTGAGGATTTCATTTATGTATTTTGCTCAAACCAGGTGAAACTGTGAGCTCAGGTCCTTAAATAGTCATTTGATGAGGACGGAGATTTTGTTCATTGTGCATTGCAACAGCCAGAGGATGAGGGCCTAGGAAGGAAGGATGGTGGGTTCCTGCCTCTTCCAGCATGCAAGAACCTTGGTACAACCTGGGAAATGGAGGAGGATGCAGTGGTCCCAAGAGGAGCAAAGCCAGAGTTCACTAACTAAAAGGCAAAAGGAGTCAGAGATTTGGCTTTCCTACTTCACCAAACATACTTAAATATCTTAAATAAGCTGCAAGTTCTTTTGGTTGAAGGATGAGGATGACATTCCTTCCTTCCTTCCTT